>CAMZMU010000117.1:22438576-22646552 GCA_947311845.1 Poa pratensis
CTCCATGAGGGTGTTGCTCTTCGCGAGTCTTGACACGATGTCATCGACGTAGGCTTCTGCGTTTATTCCCATCTGGGCCCCCAAGGCCTTCTCATGGCCTATGGAAGGTGGCGCCGGCGTTCTTCAAGCCAAAGGGCATGCAGACGTAGCAATACACTCCACAAGGGGTGAGAAATGCTGTCTTCTCCTCATCCTCCTTCGCCATCTTGATCTGGTGGTAGCCTGAGAAGGCATCCAGAAAACAGAGGAGGTCGCAGCCGGCGGTGGAGTCCACGATCTGGTCTATCCGAGGCATGGGGTACGGGTCCTTGGGGCAGGCCTTGTTGAGGTCGGTGTAGTCGATGCAGAGCCTGCCGCCCCCGGTGTGCTTGGGAACGACCACCGTGTTGGAGAGCCATGTGGGGTGTGGAACTTCCCTGATGTGTGCTTCTTTCAACTTCTCTACTTCCTTGATGATGAACTCTTGCTTCTCTGGCGCCTGGCGCCGTGCTTTCTGCTTCACGGGGCGTGCGTTTGGACACACGGCTAAGTGGTGCTCGATCACCTCCCTCGGTACTCCGGACATCTCTGACGGTGTCCATGCGAACATGTCAGAGTTTGCCCTGAGGAAGGCGACGAGCGCGCTTTCCTATTTGGGAGGCAAGCCAGCGCCTATGGTGACGCTAGCCCCGAGCCGCTGGCGTCCAATGACACCTTCTTCGTGGCTGCCTGCTCCTGTGAGAGCTGCTTCTTCTTCGCGGGCCTCTCGAGGGGCTCCATGTCCTCATCAGCGGGGAATGCCACGGCAGCGGCCTTGTAGGCGGTCTCGACAGAGCGCATTGCGTCCTGGACTTGACCGTGGATGGCGATGGTGCCGCCGCTGCCTGGAAGCTTGACGATGTTGTACGCATGGTGAGTGACGGCCATGAACTTCGCGAGGGCGGGGTAGCCGAGGATGGCGTTGTAGGGCAGGCCAATGTGTGCGACGTCGAAGTCGATCTGCTCGGTGCGGTAGTTCTGCGGCGTGCCGAAGGTGACCGCGAGCCTCACCTGCCCCAGAGGTGTGGTAGAGCCACTTGTCACCCCCGTGAAGGGCCTAGAGGGCATAAGCCACTCGTAGGGCACTTGAAGCTGCTCGAAGGTCTCGACAGAGATGACGTTCAAGCCCGCACCCCCATATGAGTGTCTTGGCGACGGCGATGTTGTTGATGATGGGAGTGCACACCAGAGGGATGGTGCCTACAGCCTTGGTCGACTTGGGGTGGTCCTTGGAGTCGAAGGCGATGGTGTACTGTGACCACTTGAGGCGCTGCGCTGACCTCGCGAGAGAATTGCTTGAAGTGGTTGTTGGACTTGGGCGCCTGGGACCCGCCGAGGATGCAGGCTATTGCCCCCTGAGGGGCCTGGTAGCCCCCAGGGTTCTCGTCGGGGAGGTTGCCGTTTTGCCCAGCGTTGTTCCCCCGAGCCCTCTGCTGGAAGTTGTGGCGTCCACCTCCGCGGCCACCACGGCCTCCGCCGCGGCCGCCGCGGCCCTGGTTCTTCTCCGCTCCTTGCTGAGCTGCTTGAGCTCCCAGCAGTCTTCAGTGCGTGGTTGTGCCTGTTGTGGTAGATGCAGTATGGGCGATTGTCCACCTTTTTCTCTTCAGCCGCCGGAGAGGCCTCGCGAGGCTGCTTTGCGTCAGGCTCTGCCGCGAGGATGGCGGTGGTCTTGCGCTTCTCGGCAGGCTTCTTCTTGCTCCTGGACCCCTCAGGAGGGTCTCCTCCACTTCCTTCTTGACGAAGAGGAGGCCCTCTTCAGCCTTGGCGCACTTGTCAGCCAGATCAAAGAGCTTCACCACAGAGGAGAGGGTGTCGTGGATGCCGAGCTTCTCGAGCATCCTGTGGTTCGTGACGCCCTCCCTGAAGGCGGAGATGACGTGCGAGTCCGGGATGTTCGGAATCTTGTTGCGGACCTGGCTGAAGCGCTGGATGTATCTGCGGAGGGTCTCGTCAGGCTTCTGGCGCACCGCGCGAAGGTCGTTGTAGGTGAGCGCGCGTTCGTAGGTGCCCTTGAAGTTGGCGACGAAGACCTTGCAGAGGTCCTCCCACGTGTCGATGGTGTTCTCGGGGAGGTTCATGAGCCACGAGAGCGCGGAGTCCTTGAGCGCCATGGAGAGCCAGTTGGCCATCACCTTGTCGTCGCCTCCGCAGCCTGGATGGAGACGGTGTAGAGCTGCAGGAACTCCAGAGGGTTGGTCCTGCCGTCGTAGCGTGGAGGGAGGTCTGGCTTGAACTTCACGGGCCAGACGACGCGGCGCAGGTTGCGGGTGAAGGCGGTGCAGCCCGTGGCGTATGTCACGGCGCCACCAGCGAGTACGCCGCGGTTCTGGCGACCTGCAGCGGCAATCTCCTGCACGACGCGGTTGTGGCGGTCCCTCTGGCGCTCGATCTCCACGCGGGCATCCGCCGGAGTCCGCTGCACAATCTGGCAGTCGTGCGGCGAGGATGCGTGCGACGCGGCGCGGTGGTTTGCTGCCGGAGCTGCAGCTGGAGGAGGTGGCGGAGGGGGAGGAGGAGCGCCGTGCGCTATGTTCCCCTCGCGTCCGGAGTGGCGCACCAGCGAGCGAGAGGGCGCTGGTGCTGCAGTGGTGGCGGCAGGAACGGCGGCGGCGTTGATGAGCTCCTCGAGACGCCCAAGCCAGTTGTCGTGGCCCGCCTGCGTGGGACGGTAGCGTAGCTCTTGCGCCATCAGTAGCGCGGTGGCTGGACTGGGCGCCGCCCGGCCCATCGTGGAGGCGCTCTCGCGCCTGGATGGGTGCAGGGAGGAAGCTCCCTCGTCCTCGCCGTCGATGCCGCCATCGTTTCCACTGCCGTTGCCGCCGTCATCTTCAGGATGTTCGACGCGCGGTTGGCGCGTGGGCGACCACGCGGGTTGTGGTTGGCGGCGTGCTCGGTGTTGGCCCTGCCGGACGTCCGTCGCGCAAGACGCGCAGCTCGCGTGTCAGTCATGGCGCGGAGAGGTTGAAGAAGTTGAAGACGCGCCTCAGCCCCCTACCTGGCGCGCCAAATGTCGGAGACTAGTCCCAGGAACTAGGGGTGTCTCTCAGAAGCCAGGAAACGAGTAAGGGGCTGAACACAACGTCAAACAGATCCTCAACAACCTCGGCGACGATGCTCGTCGAGCTCGGTGAGGAACATCACGGCAGAGATGGTACGCGAGCCGCTACCCAGGTTCAGGCCCACCGTGAGGTGTAAAAGCCCTACGTCCTGCTAAGATGTATTGCACTGCTTGAAGAGGTTCACAGTACGAGGGTGTTTGCCGAGGGCACAGTTGTGGCTATGGTGGACTATGGTGGAATGAGCTCCGTCTTCTCCTCAGACGTAGCTGCTTGGTTGTGGAATGAGTTGGTGAATGCGGGATCCCCCTCCTAGATCGTACACTGGCTCCTTATATACTGGCCTTGGTCCTCTTCCCCGAAAAACTCCGGCGGGAAGGGATACCACAATGCCGCCGAGTTGGAGCACAGCGCACAGCGTTGGGGCGTCCATGGACGCGGTCCATGGCGGAGAGCACGTCATCCTGGCAGAAAAAGCCACCGTCCACCCAGGACGGTGGGCTGGCGCTGCAGAGCTTTGTGGCGTGCCCCACGGTGACGTCGCAGTTGGAGCGTAGCGGCGGCCGGCCGCTTTATCACCAAATTGGCAAGTCTTGGAGTCCGCTTTGCCTCCTCCAGCTCTGTTGACTGCTTTATACACGAGAATGGCAACTGCGGCGTCTTCGTTATCGCGTGCAGGCGCGCGTCACTCTGCGGCGGGCGCAGAGCCCATGTGCACTCTGCAGCGCGCGCAGGAGCTTGCTTCCTCTTGAAGGAACCCCGCGAGGGCCTGATGCCTCGCCGAGGCTTTGTAGCCGTTGACTTCTCGCGAGGGATAACCTCGCGAGGGTAGCGCGGAGACGCGCCGGCCTAACGATCTTCTAGGAGAGGCCTTCCCGAGGCAGAGGTTCCTCTAGAGGCCTCCTAGGCCGAACGTCTGGTCCTTAGCAGAAATGCTCAGTCGAGCAAAGAAACCCTCGCGAGGGAAAAATCCCTCGCGAGACTCGTCAGGCGGAAAGCCTGGTCCTTAGCAGAATTTTCTGCGGAGCGGTTGAGGGCTGTGGCAGGCCGGCCCATGGTACCCTGGTTTCCACTGGGCCGACAGCACAAATCTTGGGGAAGCTATCCTATATGCTTTTGAACATTAGTTGTCTTCAATTGGCTTTTGATCCGATGACGTGTCTCTTTGGAAGAAAAACATTTTTCGTCTTGGTACTTTGTGCCATCATGAAAAGTGTAGAGGGTTTGATTCATTCCTTGAACCTATTTTCATTTGGTATGTTTTTCAACTTGGTATCTTAAATCATGTGTTGATTTGGGTCTTTAATATGATTTGGACAATTCTTTTCTTGTCACACTTGTGTGTGCTTTATTGGTTTAACTAGCTGGGTGACCTGCGCATTTGCGCGGCTAGATTCAATATTATTAGTAAATTCCATTTCATGTATTCTTTACTATGAGTGGCGCAACCAAATGTTGCTCAATTTAGTTCGCACCACATATTCCACGTCATACAACGTATGCAGAAGTTCTTGTGAAAAAATACTGTTTGACTCTTTCCAATGTACATATTATCTGTTGTTTTAAGTCTCCAAATACTTATTTATTTTCTAAAATATTTGAATGCTGAAATCTGCGAATAAGTGTCCGGCTCACAATTTCATTTAAGTGTACCTTTTTCCGGTGACCTAATTTCTTTGCAAAATATTTACTTATTTTCTATAATATTTGAATTTTGAAATCTGCAAATAAGACCCGCTCACAATTTCGCTCAAGTCATTTTGACCCGTGTACCTCCGCATCTATTTAGGGATTTTGAAAACATAGAAGCTCAAATTTAGTTGTGTCAACCTTTGTTAAAAAATTCACCATACAAAATTTATAGATACACGCTCCATTTGTTGCCAACTAATTAGAACTTGAAGTCCATACGTTTGTGATCTACTGTCACCGGAAATTTCTCTTTCTGTAGTGATAAATTCATAAACAATAATGCATTATTACTGAGAGCCATCCACGCTCTCTGTGATACGTATATCGGTATATGCAAGTATGATTAAAGATTGGTGTTAAGTCTTAGTGTCTTACCTGCTTGACAAAACTTCGGCCAGCCTCCTTTCTCTTGTCAAAAGGGCCGTTCTGCGCGCCTCTGCATGTCACATGCCGTACCCTATCAATCTCACCCTCCAGGCCCAAACTGCGTTTATATGTTAGTTCATACTGGTGCTTAGCTCGAGCCTTGACGTTCGTTCCTCAGTTGTGCGAGGTTGTCCTTGTCGATTGCTGAATTGTGCTTGATCCATCTTATTTTTTTCCGTTGATCAAAGCCAGCGCATGACCCCATCCATGTATCAATAGCTATCTGCCCTCTTGTAGGTAAAGCATGAAACTGCAGCCTCTTCTAGCAAGTACTGAACTTTGACAATATCGTAATCATTTTCACTGTTGTGCACTCTCTCTCTCTCTGAACCTTGTACCATGATGTCCCCACTTAGCTCGAATCCATCCTTGCATCATGCATGCGAACAGTTGGGCTACTAATTACGAAAGTACTTCAGTTCGTCTGCATACATATGTGGCTCTAGCTGATTTCATCTTGCACGACCAAATATATACTCTACAAATAAAATTGGGCATATCAGATAATTACATACCTCAGCATCGACATTCACGTTATTTTGATTTCCTGGCCGGCCAGTACGAAGTGGACTGAGGCAGATTGTAGCCTAAGGCTTCGTCTCGCGGCGGCCGGCCGCCGGCATGTTTTTTTTGTCTGTTATTCTTCATGTAGCAACTTCGATCTGATGTGTTCGTGTGTGGTTGATTGTCCACTGGTCGTATCGTCAATTAGCATCAATTCATAGTGATTATTCCCAGCTCAGGCGCGCGGGCGGTGGTGGTGCACAGGTGCCGGCGAATCATCGAAGACCAGGCGCACCGGCGGTCATGCACACGCGCAGGCGGAACGACTGTGTCCTCTTCGTTGTTGAATAGAAGGCGGAGAGAGTCCCGGTATGGGTATGGCACAGATTAGCCAACGTTTGTGATGTCCCGGACTTGCTGAGTTGCTGTTGCGCTAGGCTTGGCCGGCGATTGCAGGCGTCCGCGGACGACCACGAAGGATGACCTGGCCACGACCCAGGATGCTGCTGTTTGTCCCGTGAACAGCGATCTGCAGATCACAAAAACATAGCGTATAAAATTAGTCATGGATGTCTCGGTAAAAAACTGTCTTTTGTAGATTAGAGTACGTCGCCTAGCCGGCCGGCTGGCATGTCTCGAGGCACCATCAGCTCCTCTTCCGGGCTTTTTTGCAGCATCTCAGCGACGGACATGTATAGGCTCCACGATTATAGATGGCCGGCCCTGGACCAGCAGGGCGATGATGTCTTCTCTGATCGTAACTACGGCATTGGACTCTTGAGGTCGTTGATTGGTTCCATGACGGCTGGCCGCTTCGTCCCTTCGTTAGGTTCTGCCTCCGCATGGCGTACGTGGTGATTGCTGGCTTCTTTCGCGGGCAATGCCTCGACTACACGCTGCTGCGAGGTAGCGCGTGCCGTATGCATCTCTGCCGTGCCGTCGATCCACCGGGCTTGTTTTCTATGGGATCGCCATGGCGTAGTCGTATGTGTTCGATCTCCCAATCGATGCTAGCTCGGCACGGCGTACGTGGTGATCGCTGGCTTCTTCGGCCGGCGATGCCTCGACTACACGTCGCTGCGAGGCAGTACCTGCTGTATGCATCGCTGCCGTGCCGTCGATCCGCCGGGATTGTACTTGATGGGACCGCCATGGTGTCATCGCATGTGTTCTAGCTCTCAATCGATGCTACGATCGTGCCTGCGAACGTGTTGGTTGGATCGTGCCTGCGAACGTGGTTGTTGGATGTGGATATTTAGGGTTTAAAACGTGCGTGCTAAGGATGCTTGTCCGTGTGTCATGGCAATTCATCACGCAATACTAAATTGGAAGCATGCGTGTTGTCGCCGGACATCTGGACCTGTACTATCTAAACTTCTTGCTTTCCTCCGATTACTTCTTAGCTTTGACGTAAAATCGCACGGATCGGTAGCCATTGTTGATAAATCTCTACCGTCTAATCATCTTAATTTTACAGTGGTAAATTTCCACCGTCAATTGTTTGTTATTTTAATAATATAATAGATTGGTGTTTTGTCCAAATTGTATCTTGTTTGGTTCTTAAAAGTCTAGTGCATGCATACTTACTATAAGTATATCTTATGGCATGCTTACTTTTGTTGATCCAATATATATGATAAATTCCATCAAATCCTAAATGGTTAAGATGTGCATGAAATTCAATTTCATATCAATATGCACATATTTATGTGGAGTTTGTCATATGTATTGTAATTGCTCTAACTACTTTGGACCCAATGATTTTGGGTACCATGTTGTACTTTAATTTGTTTTAGGTACACCTGAGATGCATTGGAAGCTTGTCTCATTTACGAGTAAGGTGTTATCACCATGTACTTATTGAAGCCAAGCTTGGATGATCATGAACTCTTATCTTCTACATCACCCAATGCTATCTCGGTAACTAGTATCTACCTCATGCATACTTTTCTAGCTTTCAACCTTGTATAGGTTGTTTCTTGGCATGAATCTCTTTTGTTGCAATTGATGTGGTTCTTACAAAGTTCTTATCAAAACATCTTTATTGCAAATGTGGTTAAGCCGGGATGATTACATATCAAGCGGAATATATATATATATATATATATATATATATATATATATATATATATATATATAATCATTTTCATGATTCACCGATCCCATATATGTTAATTTAGCAAATTCTTCTCAAAGTTTTCCATGTGCAATATTGATGAATTCTCAAAATCATTTGTCTTTTGTGATACTTGTTATCTTTCTCGGAGCATCCCAACTATCACTTATCCCTTGTGGATATTTTTGATGTTATGATGAGTGTGTGTTGGAAGTTCATCTATATCCCTTTAAGATAAAATTAAGGTTTGTGCTATGCTTTTAAGCAAGGATCTTATTGGTGTATTTATGACTTCCTCTTTGATATCTTGTTCTTTACCTTTGTACCTATTTTGTGTGTGCATGTTTCTTTGTGGACTTATATCTTCATGATTGGTGTCTACTTAGAAACTTTTACACATGAGAGTAGTTACATCTTTATTTTGTATTCCAATTCTTTAGTGACTACCGTTTATTGCTTTTGATTCTTTGGTGGTTTCTAAAAGACAAAAGCTTTGTTTTTCATTTGGTATACTTTTGCATCTTAATAAGCTTGTGGATCTATTTGCTATCTTCTTTGGGTTGTGTGTATGTGAAAGACATGATATGCACTATGTGCCACATATATTGAAAGACTATGTTGATGCATAGGCTCATCATTTTATTAGTCTCATAAAATGTCTTTCTATCTCACACCCATCTATTTCGGTTGAGCAAGTTTTTTTTTCCGCTCCTTGCTCTTGTTGCTCAACATTTTGTTTGTTACAAGTTGTATTGCTTCATTTCCCATTTATGTTCTCTTGCACGTGTCTGTGTTCAAAATTATCTAGTAGGGAGTGATGATTCCATGTTGTACTCACTATATTGAAATGCAAATCCTACTTTATGCACGTACCTTGGGGAGTTCCCTCTTAATTTTGAGAACACTTTTCTGATCCTTTTGATAACTTGCTTCTTTCATCGAAGTATCTCTCTTTGATATTCTTTTGCATTTTTTAAGCTTATTTGCATTTTTTTGGATCCTCAATATAGTTTGGTCTCCCTCCATCTATTCGTCATTATATATGTGCATTTGATTTCACTCATATCAAGAGAAATGCACACATTATGGGGGAACTCTTATTATATTTGTCTTCTTAATTTTTCACCCATTTCGGCAATGGATGCCAATGGGGGGGGGAGATTTAGGCCTCCTTTGATTCATAGGATTTTTGTAGGAAAAATGTAGGATTCCGGTTCCTATAGGAATTTGCACTGTTGATGCGTTTGATTCATAGGAAACCTAGCAAAGGAAATTTGAAGGAAATTTTCCTTTGCCACCAGATTCCTATGGAATACAAAGGAAATAAACAATCTGGTTAGACCTCATTTTTTCATTCCTTTGGAAGGAAAGAATCCTGTAGGTTTGCATTGGCAATCTTATCCTATTCCTATTCCTATTCCTTTTCCTACATTTTGGAATCCTATGAATCAAAGAAGGCCTTAGAGGGTTTAAAGGAACAAGGTTTTGTTCTCTTGAATCCTTGCTTTTTGCGTTGCATGGTTGCTTAAATTCTTTATAAAAACCCTCGTAAAAGGGATTGTCATCAATTACCAAATGGGGGAGATTGAAAGTGCATGTTGCCCCATGTGTGGTTTTGGTAATTAATGACAATCCTTATGGACTAATATTTGTATTGAGTTATTCTTATAGGTTTGTCCATAGGCGTCGCTTGTACTCCATGTGTTGGAGTCAAGGTTGTATGCCATCAAGATCATTGATTATAATGGACATATTTGATATGATCAAGTAGAAGAAAAGATACAAGGTTGATCAAGACTAAGTGCAAAGAGTGGATTCGAGTTGATCAACACACAAAGCTAAATGATGTACCATGTGGATTCATGTGATCCAATGGTATGGTAAGAAATTGTCCATATAGCTTTGTGAACTAACCCATTATGTGTGTGTGTGGCATTCCTTTGTTGGGTTAGGTATCTCTCAATGGGCTTGCATCAAAAGGAAGATTTCTTATAGCTCATGGAGGATGACGTCAAGTGGTGATCGTCTTCAAGGTTGTGTTGTGCAAGTTCAAGATGGGCATCTAGAAGATATCATATGCTTGAAGCTTGCCACCCATTTGGAGATAATGGTCAAGTGAAGATGTGCCTAAGAGAGACTCTCCCATATTGGTGTATGGGGGAGCGATATGTGAGTCTTCACCAAGCAAAGCGCAATCAAGAAAGGTGGTCCACTTGAGGAGATCAAGATCGTCATCATCTAGCTCAGGTGGAATACGCAAGGAAAAGGTATGATCTTGATAGGGTTTCTATTTTACCGGTCTCATGGTGTTAGTGGGAGACCGGGTTATAGGATAGACACTGTACTATCAAGAGGTGCTCTCAAGTGAGTAACTTGATCGCATCTTTATGGAGAGCTCAAACCTTTGCATTCTTGGCATATCATCTTTCTTGGTTGTTATTTGGCTTTTATCCATGTGTGAATTTAGAGCTTGTGTTCATCTCCATACCAAGCTCTAGTTCATCAAAAACGGATTTCATATGAATATCTTGTTGCGTTTTTGTTGTTGGAGGATTTATCGGTTGTTCCTTTTTAGAGAGGTTTACCTTTCTACATTTGGTTTTATCCTCTCTTGTTGGACTAGGATGTTTCTCTGCATGATCTTGTAGAGCTCTTCGTTGCGATTTCAACGAGCCCAAGATCATCGAAATCAGAGTCCGGATGAAAAAGATTTTGCAGTTTTTGTTTTGTTGTTTCGGTCAGTTTTCGGCAAACCGGATATTCCGGTTTTGTTCTGGACAGGAATATCCGGTAGACCGGATTTTCCGGGTTAAGTTGGGACCGGAATATCCGGTCCCCTAGTTTGCCCAGGAGAAAACGGCTAAGGACCAAACTGCGTGAGCCACTGGACTAGGCCAGAAATTCTGGTCCAAACTTGAACCGGAATATCTGGCCCGCCCAGTTTCCTGAAGCGGCTAGACTTTGGAGGGGCTATAAATACCCCTCCCCTTCTTCCACCTCGTACAACTTTTGCCAAGCACGTTTTCTCCTCTCTCTCTCTCTCTCCCAACATTGTTGACCTTGGAAAAGCTTGCCTCCCTCTCAATTCCTCCCATGATACTTGCATATCTTTGATGGAAAAGTGAGAGGATACCTAGATCTACAATTCCACCAATCCATCTCTCCTCTAAGTGAGGGGAACCTAGTGAATCTAGATCTTGGAGTTCATTTGTTGAGTTCTTCTTTGTTCTTCCTCTCTTCTCCCCCATAAGCATTAGTTGCTTTTGGTGGGATTTGGGAGTGAAGGACTTGAGCACTTGTTGTGTTCTTGCCTTTGCTTTTGTGCATCGGTTTGCTCTCTCCACGAAGATTCGTGGAAATGAAAGTTTGTGAGCTTGTTACTCTTGGGTCGTTGGACCCTAGACGGTTCGTGGTGCTTGGGAGCTCCCAATCCTTTTGTGGGTTGTGCCTCAAGTTTGTTGTAACGGCTCCGGATTCCGCCTTGAAGGATTCCAATAGTGGAAGGTGAACCGAGCTTTTGTGCGAGGTTCATCGGAGAATAGGGTGAGGCCATTTGTGGCGTTTGAGTTTGAAACTCACACCCCTCCAACGAGACGTACTCCCGTGAAAAGGAGGAACTCGGGAATACATCATCGTCTCCACGTGCCACGGTTATTTCTACACCCGAGCTCTTTAGTTATGCAGTTTACATTGTGATAGCCTTCGTGCTTGAAGTCTCATATCTTGCTATTACCTTGTTACTTGTCTTGCTTAGCATAAGTTGTTGGTGCACATAGGTGAACCTAGTATATTTAGGTTGTATGCTTGTTAAATTAAAACCCTAGTTTTATTCCGCATTTATCAAGATTAAACCAGAAAAGTTTTAATCGCCTATTCACCCCCCTCTAGGCGACATCGTTGTCCTTTCAATTGGTATCAGAGCCTGGGCTCTCATTATTAGGCTTTACATCCTAGAGAGTACGATGTCGTTTAGAGAATTAGTGCACGATCCCACTTTTATATTCGATGGCACAAATTATGATGTTTGTAAAATTCGCATGCTTAATCTTTTTAGGGCCATGGGTCCAAATTATATAAGGAGTATTGTAGATATGGGTTTTTCTCCTCCAATGGATTCCCAAGAATTATCTATAGAGGATGAGGAAAACTCTTATCTCGATACTCTAGCATCTAATGGTCTTATATGTGTTTTGAGCGATGTAGTTCTTGCATCAATCATGTCTTTTCGGAACACTCATGAGCTTTCGACCAAGCTTCAAGATAAATATGAAGTGTCCAACATTATTGAGGATGATTGTTCTCCCTCCACCTCCGGCCGTGATGAGTTCACAACTTGTTCCACTTCACCAACATGTGATTTTTCACAAGGTAATGATATGGTGAGTGGTGATAGAAATTGCATTGTTGATGGTGAATCCACTATTGACTATACGTCATCCCTATCTCATTGCAATGCTCTATCTTTGGACTTAAACTCTTCTATCACCCTAAATGTCTTACATGCTAGTGTTGATAGTCCTTGCATATCATGTAATAGTTGTTTAACTAAATCTCATGATGATATGCTTCATATGTCTTGTTGTCATGAAAACAATACTTCCATATCATCTATTTTGTGTGCTAACAATGTAGAGGAATCCCAACATTTGTTGGAACAAACATGGACCTCAATGGTGCTTCAAGCAATTCTTCATCATCATCGTCCATTACTCACTTTTGCCTTATGGCTAGAGATTCAAAGTTATCTCCACCTTTGGAACCCTCTACATCTTGTGATGATGAGGATTATTATGGTTTAAAATATAATGATGCCGACTCCTTAAAAGAGAAGGGTGAGATGATATTTTGTGCTCTCCCTAAAGGTAGTAAAGCTATCTTCCCTTTTTGTGAAATTTTGACTTATGCTATTAAGAGTTGCGAAGTCATTGAAGAAAAGGGAAGACTTGAAAGAGACTATGCTAATGAAATTGCTTCTCTCACCGTCACTCTTGAGGAAGAGCATGAGCTTCGAGTTTCTATTGAAGAGAAACTCGATAATCTTGAGGAGTCACAAAATGAAATTGTTTCTAAAATCATTAAAGAACGTGACCATGCTATTGCTAAATATAAGTTTTATAAGAAAGAAAAGGTTGAATTTGGTTTCGCTCATGATAGACTAACCGAGGAGCTAGAGAAGCTCACCAAGGCTCACAAGGCCTTGGAGAATGATCACTCTACTCTCACAAAGTCTTTTGAACAAGTTCAAATTCAACTAACTAAAATTGTTGTGCCTAGCTCTTCTACTTCCTCTTGTAATCATTCAAATATTATTGAGGAAAATGCTAGGTTGAATGATGAGCTTACCAAGTTATCTTCTTCCATTTCTAATATTAATGATGCTTCTGCTACTAACTCCACTTCATGTGAAGCATCTATTTTGAAGGAGAATGTTGAGCTAAGGGCTCAACTTGAGTTGTTAACTAGCAAGTATGGGAAATTGGAAGAAAGTCATGAAAAGCTCTCTAGATCTAATGAGGATCTTCTTGCATCCCATGCTAGGCTAAAGTTAGCTCATGAGGCTATCACTACAAAGGTAACATCTTGTGAGCCTCATGTGGACAAAGGCACAACTTCTACTAAAAATCCTATATTGCCTTGTGCTTGTCCTAGTAATTCGTTATCTCATACTTTGCTAAATCTTGCAATGAATTACTTTCCTTGCATTGTTGCTCTAACAATGAAATATCTACTTCCTCTAGTATATGTGTTGATACTAACCATGTAGAGGAATTAAAAGAGCTCAAGGCCCAAGTCACTTATTTGAAGAAAGACTTGGAAAAGCGTCATGTTGGGAAGTCTACACTTGACAATATGTTGAGTGTACAAAGACGCCCCAATGACAAGAGTGGATTTGCATTCAACTCCAATATCAAGAACAAGTCCAAGTATAACAAGATGAAAAAGGGCCAAGAACAAGTCAAAGATTCGGCCAAAATTATTTGCTTCAAGTGCAAAGTTGAAGGGCACCATGTTAGATCTTGCCCTTTCAAGAAGAAGTCTCTTAGTGAGAAGCAACAAGGGAAGACGCCTCAAGCTCAAGCTCAAGTTCCTCAAGTTGAAGAACAGCCACTTCCCAAGAAGAATCAAGCTACCCCTCCTCAAGTAGAGATTTCAACTAAGAAGAAGGGAGGAAGCCAATGTTGCTACATATGCCGTGAGAAAGGCCACTTTGCTTCTTCATGCACTAATGGTACCTCATCCAACCCCATTATAATTGATGATGTTTATTCTCTTCGGAAGGATAAGGTTGGCAATGTGTTTGCCAAATATGTTGGTACTCAAAGTGGTTTCAAGAAAAGAACCATTTGGGTTGTCAAGCCTATTGTGACTAACCTCTTAGGACCCAACTTGCTTGGGGACCAACAAGCTAAAACTTGATCAATAGGTATTGTTGGAGGGCATTGGATACTTGGCTACATCATGAAGAATTAAGGGATCTTCATCAATTATATTCTCTCAAGACAAGCCATTTGGGTTATATAGTTCTATCTCTTATCCAATGTTCCTCCTTGTGGTAACTTGTGCTTATATCATATATACATTAAAAGTTGCTTGCACCCTTGCATGTGTTTGGTTTTGTACCTTGCTAGTTTTTGTATATGTTGTGCTCTCTACTTACTTATCTTGAGAAATCAAGTATGTGTATGTTGGTTTGCACACCTTACTTGTTTTGAACCTTATTGTTTTTATTTGCTATCTTATCTTGTTGGCTCTCTTTGAGAGATTAATGGACTATCCCATTTTGGGAGAGTGATATGCTTCGTGCACTTCACAATCCCAAAAATGTGTGTATGAGGAATACCACTTAATGATGATATATCAATATTATATATTCTCTATGTGGTATGTCATGCTCATGAGAAATTCAAATTCTATAATATCCATTAATTATCTCTAGTTGGTTTGTTTGATTATCACCTTATGGGGGAGTAATTAGCTTTGTGCATATTACAATCCTAGAAAATGTGAACATGTGAGGTTTTGCCACCTAGAATTGATGGTGTTAATAATCTTATTCCTATGTGGCATGTTGCTCAAACACGGTCTATTTGCTTAATTGGTTTTAGTCTCTCACTCTTTTGGATCTTGTTTATGATGGAAGTTCTTGGTATGGCTTTCCCAAATATGTTCTCATATATCTTTTTGGGAAACCAATTGCTTCAAGATACTCTTTGTAAATGCGTTGCATGATCGCGTGAATATCGAAGCTATCGAGAATATCTATCTATCTAAGCATGGCTCTTAATTCCTATCCTTTGCCATATGCTTATTTGTTTTGAAGTTGTTCTTGAATATCATTCCTACATACCACCGAGAAATATCTCTATATACTCCTTGTTCATGACAAGGGATACTCATAATTGTGGTGGAATTTGTAGACCATCTTCATTTTGGCTCTCGCTTTGAATTGCCTTATTTTGTTGCCAAAATTTGTTTTAAAAACTCCTTTTTTGTCTTGTTTCTTTTGGATCCTTTTGCTCTACTCAAATTTTGTTTTACGCTTTCTTGAGTTAGGAAAAGTAATGATCCCATTCTTGTGCATTTACTTTCAAGTCATTCTTCTAGATAATGCACTATTCTTGGGGAAGGTATCCTACTTTGAGTAGAACACCATTTTTTAAATTGGTACTGGATCTTATTGCTTTTTCTTGAATATGACTAGTGTTTGCATAACATATATGAGAGTGATGATCCCATTTGTGTGGATTTTTATTCAAATGCAAGATCATAAATAATGCACAAATCTTGGGGAAGCTATCCTATATGCTTTTGAACATTAGTTGTCTTCAATTGGCTTTTGATCCCGATGACGTGTCTCTTTGGAAGACAAACATTTTTCGTCTTGGTACTTTGTGCCATCATGAAAAGTGTAGAGGGTTTGATTCATTCCTTGAACCTATTTTCATTTGGTATGTTTTTCAACCTGGTATCTTAAATCATGTGTTGATTTGGGTCTTTGATATGATTTGGACAATTCTTTTCTTGTCACACTTGTGTGTGCTTTCTTGGTTTAATTGGTGTTTTGTCCAAATTGTATCTTGTTTGGTTCTTGAAAGTCTAGTGCATGCATACTTACTATAAGTATATCTTATGGCATGCTTACTTTTGTTGATCCAATATATAGGATAAATTCCATCAAATCCTAAATGGCTAAGATGTGCATGAAATTCAATTTCATATCAATATGCACATATTTATGTCGAGTTTGTCATATGTATTGTAGTTGCTCTAACTACTTTGGACATAATGATTTTGGGTACCATGTTGTACTTTAATTTGTTTTAGGTACACTTGAGATGCATTGGAAGCTTGTCTCATTTACGAGGAAGGTGTTATCACCATGTACTTATTGAAGCCAAGCTCGGATGATCATGAACTCTTATCTTCTACATCACCCAATGCTATCTCGGTAACTAGTATCTACCTCATGCATACTTTTCTAGCTTTCAACCTTGTATAGGTTGTTTCTTGGCATGAATCTCTTTTGTTGCAATTGATGTGGTTCTTACAAAGTTCTTATCAAAACATCTTTATTGCAAATGTGGTTAAGCCGGGATGATTACATATCAAGCGGAATATATATATATATATAAAATCATTTTCATGATTCACCGATCCCATATATGTTAATCTAGCAAATTCTTCTCAAAGTTTTCCATGTGCAATATTGATGAATTCTCAAAATCATTTGTCTTTTGTGATACTTGTTATCTTTCTCGGAGCATCCCAACTATCACTTATCCCTTGTGGATATTTTTGATGTTATGATGAGTGTGTGTTGGAAGTTCATCTATATCCCTTTAAGATAAAATTAAGGTTTGTGCTATGCTTTTAAGCAAGGATCTTATTGGTGTATTTATGACTTCCTCTTTGATATCTTGTTCTTTACCTTTGTACCTATTTTGTGTGTGCATGTTTCTTTGTGGACTTATATCTTCATGATTGGTGTCTACTTAGAAACTTTTACACATGAGAGTAGTTACATCTTTATTTTGTATTCCAATTCTTTAGTGACTACCGTTTATTGCTTTTGATTCTTTGGTGGTTTCTAAAAGACAAAAGCTTTGTTTTTCATTTGGTATACTTTTGCATCTTAATAAGCTTGTGGATCTATTTGCTATCTTCTTTGGGTTGTGTGTATGTGAAAGACATGATATGCACTATGTGCCACATATATTGAAAGACTATGTTGATGCATAGGCTCATCATTTTATTAGTCTCATAAAATGTCTTTCTATCTCACACCCATCTATTTCGGTTGAGCAAGTTTTTTTTTTCCGCTCCTTGCTCTTGTTGCTCAACATTTTGTTTGTTACAAGTTGTATTGCTTCATTTCCCATTTATGTTCTCTTGCACGTGTCTGTGTTCAAAATTATCTAGTAGGGAGTGATGATTCCATGTTGTACTCACTATATTGAAATGCAAATCCTACTTTGTGCACGTACCTTGGGGAGTTCCCTCTTAATTTTGAGAACACTTTTCTGATCCTTTTGATAACTTGCTTCTTTCATCGAAGTATCTCTCTTTGATATTCTTTGCATTTTTTAAGCTTATTTGCATTTTTTTGGATCCTCAATATAGTTTGGTCTCCCTCCATCTATTCGTCATTATATATGTGCATTTGATTTCACTCATATCAAGAGAAATGCACACATTATGGGGGAACTCTTATTATATTTGTCTTCTTAATTTTTCACCCATTTCGGCAATGGATGCCAATGGGGGGAGATTTAGGCCTCCTTTGATTCATAGGATTTTTGTAGGAAAAATGTAGGATTCCGGTTCCTATAGGAATTTGCACTGTTGATGCGTTTGATTCATAGGAAACCTAGCAAAGGAAATTTGAAGGAAATTTTCCTTTGCCACCAGATTCCTATGGAATACAAAGGAAATAAACAATCTGGTTAGACCTCATTTTTTCATTCCTTTGGAAGGAAAGAATCCTGTAGGTTTGCATTGGCAATCCTATCCTATTCCTATTCCTATTCCTACATTTTGGAATCCTATGAATCAAAGAAGGCCTTAGAGGTTTAAAGGAACATGGTTTTGTTCTCTTGCATCCTTGCTTTTTGCGTTGCATGGTTGCTTAAATTCTTTATAAAAACCCTCGTAAAGGGGATTGTCATCAATTACCAAAATGGGGGAGATTGAAAGTGCATGTTGCCCCATGTGTGGTTTTGGTAATTAATGACAATCCTTATGGACTAATATTTGTATTGAGTTATTCTTATAGGTTTGTCCATAGGCGTCGCTTGTACTCCATGTGTTGGAGTCAAGGTTGTATGCCATCAAGATCATTGATTATAATGGACATATTTGATATGATCAAGTAGAAGAAAAGATACAAGGTTGAACAAGACTGAGTGCAAAGAGTGGATTCGAGTTGATCAACACACAAAGCTAAATGATGTACCATGTGGATTCATGTGATCCAATGGTATGGTAAGAAATTGTCCATATAGTTTTGTGAACTAACCCATTATGTGTGTGTGTGGCATTCCTTTGTTGGGTTAGGTATCTCTCCATGGGCTTGCATCAAAAGGAAGATTTCTTATAGTTCATGGAGGATGACGTCAAGTGGTGATCGTCATCATCTAGCTCAAGTGCAGTGCGCAAGGCAAAGGTATGATCTTGATAGGGTTTCTATTTTACCGGTCTCATGGTGTTAGTGGGATACCGGGTTATAGGATAGACACCGTACTATCAAGAGGTGCTCTCAAGTGAGTAACTTGATCGCATCTTTGTGGAGAGCTCAAACCTTTGCATTCTTGGCATATCACCTTTCCTGGTTGTTATTTGGCTTTTATCCATGTGTGAATTTAGAGCTTGTGTTCATCTCCATACCAAGCTCTAGTTCATCAAAAACGGATTTCATATGAATATCTTGTTGCGTTTTTGTTGTCGGAGGATTTATCGGTTGTTCCTTTTTAGAGAGGTTTGCCTTTCTACATTTGATTTTATCCTCTCTTGTTGGACTAGGATGTTTCTCTGCATGATCTTGTAGAGCTCTTCGTTGCGATTTCAACGAGCCCAAGATCATCGAAATCAGAGTCCGGATGAAAAAGATTTTGCAGTTTTCGTTTTGCCGTTTCTGTCAGTTTTCAGCAAACCGGATATTCCGGTTTTGTTCTGGACAGAAATATCCGGTAGACCGGATTTTCCGGGTTAAGTTGGGACCGGAATATCCGGTCCTCCAGTTTACCCACGAAAAAACGGCAAAGGACCAAACTGCGCGAGCCACTGGACTAGGCCGGAAATTCTGGTCCAAAATTGTACCGTAATATCCGGCCCGCCCAGTTTCCTGAAACGACTAGACTTTGGAGGGGCTATAAATACCCCTCCCTTCTTCCGCCTTGTACAGCTTTTGCCAAGCACGTTTTTCCCCCTCTCTCCCACCATTGTTGACCTTGGAAAGCTTGCCTCCCTCTCAATTCCTCCCATGATTCTTGCATATCTTTGAGGGAAAAGTGAGAGGAGACCTAGATCTACAATTCCACCAATCCATCTCTCCTCTAAGTGAGGGGAACCTAGTGGATCTAGATCTTGGAGTTCATTTGTTGAGTTCTTCTTTGTTCTTCCTCTCTTCTCCCCCCATAAGCATTAGTTGCTTTTGGTGGGATTTGGGAGTGAAGGACTTGAGCACTTGTTGTGTTCTTGCCTTTGCTTTTGTGCATCGGTTTGCTTTCTCCACGAAGATTCGTGGAAGTGAAAGTTTGTGAGCTTGTTACTCTTGGGTCGTTGGACCCTAGACGGTTCGTGGTGCTTGGGAGCTCCTAATCCTTTTGTGGGTTGTGCCTCAAGTTTGTTGTAAGGGCTCCGGATTCCGCCTTGAAGGATTCCAATAGTGGAAGGTGAACCGAGCTTTTGTGCGAGGTTCATCGGAGAATAGGGTGAGGCCATTTGTGGTGTTTGAGTTTGAAACTCACACCCCTCCAACGGGACGTACTCACCTGAAAAGAAGGAACTCGGGAATACATCATCGTCTCCACATGCCACGGTTATTTCTATACCCTAGTATATTTATGCACTTTACATTGTGATAGCCTTCGTGCTTGAAGTCTTATATCTTGCTATCACCTTGTTACTTGTCTTGCTTAGCATATGCTGTTGGTGCACATAGGTGAACCTAGTATATTTAGGTTGTATGCTTGTTAAATTAAAACCCCTAGTTTTATTCCGTATTTATCAAGCTTAAACCGGAAAAGTTTTAATCGCCTATTCACCCCCCCCCCCCCCCCCCCCCCCCCCCCCCCCCCCCCTCTCTCTAGGCGACATCGTTGTCCTTTCAACTTGTCAAAAAGAGGGTTCTGATACAGGCACTTGCCCAACTGGAGGGTTTTTATTTAGGCAATGTAAATGGTGTAAACCATGTTAGAATTTCACAGATATCAAGGAGATAACACATAGTGGTGCTAGCATGCATGGTTTTTTCCTTACCAATGATTTTTGAAATTATTATATGTGCAATTGTTGTAAGATTTTTTATCTTGAATTTATGTAATTTGAGTCATGTTTTTCTAATATTGTGGAAACATGAAATTACAATAGTAATATTATATCTTATATATACTATAAGAATACAAGTGCATTCCTATGGAACAACAATACGATACACAAACATTGATCGAAATGGGTGCACTAGAGGTTGTCGTGTCTCACGAGAGCTGGAGAGGTTATTTGTGACGATTTTCTCTCGATTTTCGCTTATTTAGCCAGAACATTCTCTTCTACTTAATTAATAAGATAAGGCAAAGTTTTATCTATTCCAAAAATACAACTGTACATTTGATGGCACAAAACGCAGTCTAGTATATAATTCGAATGAAAAACTTCCTCGTGAATTCTTTTTAAAGTATACTGCAAATTAAGTTCCGCAATATTTTGCGGGAAGTTTTTCATTCTCGCATGCCACGCTCAAACGAAGCAAGTACGAAAGCAATCACAAAAGCAGTGTCATAGTGACCTTGTGCTGTTAGTGCCCAGTGGAGCCTCGTCTAACTGATATACTATTTTGTGGATATAAATCTCGACATGATTTTTTTTTGCAAGTATGCATGTGTGATGGAAGAACAATTTGGAGTTGCATTGGAAGGCTTAATAGCTCGCAAATTAATTCGGTTTCATGAGGAGGGTTTCGGTCATGGTGTTTGTTATGTACAAACAGGGGAAAATATAGACACGAGCAAGTCCTCTAGAAAATAATTCACTGTGAATTATGTCTTTCAGACAGCGAGATTTGATTGGTAATTACATTTCCCGTTTTTACCTTTAAACAAAAAAATACTAGAAAACTCGTTTCCTAGTATGAGAGAATTATAACCGTAGATTGAGCTCAATGGATGGCCCACATTTATTCGTCCCTACCGTAAAAGAGCTCGTTACCCTAGAAACATCGATTGGATTCATATGTATGAATTGGGATTGTTCTGCGCATCAACACTACCTTGATCAAGAAAAGAATAAAATGATCGTGTTTACTTGCGTACAAATCGTGCCAATTATTTTTCTTGCTAAATCTCTGAACTTTGGGTGGTCCATCACTACCTTGCGAGTATCTCAGTGGCTCCTATGTCGATGCAAAAATATGCTAATTCCTATGTGTTGGATGCGTTATCACTACTGGACAAAAGCAATGTCATTCTATTTTTTGAAAGCAGAGTAGATGCAACTCTTAGTATTGGTAGGTATAGAAATTTAACTTTACTTACCATATAAAATGAAAAACAGCCGTAAAATACTTTTCATATGTATTGCTCATGGACTCCCAAAATAGCAAAATTCTAATAATAAAAATAGTAGCAATGGAATATGTAGTGATGGAAGGCCCACGTCTATGGGGCATGCTAATTTGATTAAGATAATCGCATATTTAATGAACATGACTGCAACATAAGTGACTAGGTTGGTTTGGGAAGAACTGAAAATGTTTACGTACATGAAAAAAATTAAATGAAATTAAGTGGTCGGATTGTCAGTGAAATAGCTAGATTATAAAGAAACGAGTCTTTAAGTGAAATATTTTGAAATTTATTTAATAAATAAAAAACACCATGAATTTTTTGTTCTTATATCTCTAACGTCATAGGATCCTCATCAATGACTCTTTATGTTTGTAATATGTATGAAGCTATTTCCCCTCTAGCGACATGCACAATGATTTCTACTTTTACATGTCACATAGCAAATGTGATGCACTTAAAAACTAATATTAGGTAGTTGAAGGGGATCGTATGCAGAAAATAATTTTTTTCCAAACAACGATAATCTAAATAGCCAGA
The DNA here is from genome assembly GCA_947311845.1 of Poa pratensis. Classification (NCBI taxonomy): domain Eukaryota; kingdom Viridiplantae; phylum Streptophyta; class Magnoliopsida; order Poales; family Poaceae; genus Poa; species Poa pratensis. The sequence continues at coordinate 22,460,707 of CAMZMU010000117.1, forward strand.
ATCTATTACTATGCAGATAAAGAGTAACGTAGAAGATCGATGTACATACCCTTGTAGACCGAAAAGCGGGGATTACGCTCCCGCACAAGCGTTGTCGATGAAGCCGACGTAGCCGACCTCAAGGTCGTGTAGACGAACTCCTTCAAGTGCCGCAAGTGCAGCACCTCATAGCTCTACACAAGTACGGTGTAGACGACGACCTCCGGGCTCCGATCCAGCAAAGCAGCGGAAGCAGAAGACTTAGACCGAAGAAAACCAGCAGCACGACGGCGTGCGTATGGTGGAGAAAATCTCAACCTATGCGCAACTCCAATTGCGGAGTCACGTCCGAAGGTGAGAGAGAGAGAAATTTCTGGGTGAATTTCCAAGGCATGGGGGCACCCCTATTTAAAGGCGGAGGAGGGCTGCCACCCTTGGTGGCTTAGCCATGTGGGACTAATCCCCACATGGTGCGCTGCACCAAGGGGTGCGCCGGCCCCTGGTGGGCCCCATTCGGCCCACCCAGGCCGGCCGACCTCCTCTCCCTTTGGGGTACGCCTCCCCTTTTCTTGGGCCTCTCTTCCGGGAGATGGCCAATTTAAGGTTGGGCTGCCTAAAAAAAAATTAATTAATTACTCTAATTAATAATAAATACATATTACTTTATTTATTCTTGCTCCGAAACTTATTCCGTTGCCCTCCCAACTCCATCGGATATGTCCCGGAACAATTCCGTTGCTCTTCTCTCTATTTTCTCTTCTGCGTCCCATCTAATATAAACGTCGCCTACCCTTAAGTGTACCACCCTACGGTTCGGAATCACTCCAGACATGATCAAGACCCGTCTCCGATCAATGACTAATAGCGGGATCTGAAAACCCATGATAGCCCCTGTGCGTCCATGAATATCTTTGTCGTCTGAACCTTAAACATCAAGTCTTATACCTTTTGCCTGACGATACTTAGTTTCTCCGAGACTCGACCTCCAGTATCACGATACCTAGCTCGATCTCGTTACCGACAATACTATCTTTACTCGTTTGTGATATTACATTTTTGTGACCTAGTCACATGCTTGCAAGCTCATTGATGCAATCTCACCGAGTGGGCCCAGAGTATCTATCCTGCTATGTGGATTGAAAAATCCCACTCTTGATCATACACCTCAACCTATTCCTTCGGATACCTGAGAGGGACACCTTTATTGTCACCCTGTTTAAAGTGTGACGTTTGATGCAATCAAACTACCTTCCAGAGATAGTGATTAAATATGATCTCACGGTCGAAGGTTTAAGTACTACGTTCTCTATATATTGGGTGTGTGCGTCCATCACATCATTCACCTAATGATATGACTCCATTATCAATTGACATACATGTCCATGATCAGGAAACCTTGATCGTCTGTTGATCTCAATGGACTAGTAAAGAGGCTACTAGGGACCTAGTTGTTTACATACCATACGTGTATTAATGTTTCCGCTCAATACAGTTATAACATGGTATAAAACGTATTATGAACAATCGAGATATGAAAAATAAAATATCTTTATTAATTGCCTCTAGGTCATATCTCCTTCAGTCTCCACTTACACTAGAGTACAATTCAATCTAGTTTACATCAGGTAAAAGCTTAACACCTATAGCAACTTGGTGCTTATCATGCTTGTCTGGTGGAAGAGGCTTCTTCAGCGGATCTGCAACATTCAGATCCATATGTACTTTGCAAATCTTCACATCGCCTTCCTTGATATACTGTCTTATCACATGGAAGCGTCAGAGAATATGTTTGGCGGTTGAGTGAGACCTTGGTTCCTTCGCGTTCGCAATGGCGCCTGTGTTCTCGCAGTAGAGGTTCACAGGGTCTTGCGCGCTTGGGAACACTCCGTGCTTGATGACGAACTTCCTCAGCCAGACAGTTTCATTCGCGGCTTCTGAAGCAGCAATGTACTCCGATTCCATTGTAGATTGGGCTACTATGGGTTGCTTCCCACTTCTCCAGCTCACAGCGCCTCCGTTCACCATAAACACATATCCTGTCTGAGATTTCGAGTCATCTGGATCTGTGCAGAAACTTGCATCAACGTAACCGGTTACGCCAAGTTCCTCTTCACCACCTCCATAGACAAGAAACATTTCCTTGGTTCGCTTAAGATATTTCACAATGTTCTTAACAACTGTCCAATGATCCTTGTCAGGATTACTTTGGAACCGGCTCGTCAAGCTAAGAGCCAGTGCTACATCGGATCGAGTACTCAGCATGACGTACATGATCTATCCTATGGCTGAAACATAGGGGTTGCTAGCCATCACGGCCTTATCATGAGCCGTCACTGGGCACTGAGCCATGCTCAATGCTTTACCTTTCACTACAGGCAAGAATCCTTTCTTCGCCAGATCCATTCTGAACCTCTTCAAAATCTTATCCAGGTAAGTACTCTGACTTACTGCTAATAGGCGCCTTGATCTATCACGATAGATTTTAATGCCTAATACGTAAGCAGCTTCTCCTAAGTCATTCATAAAAAAATTACTGTTTAAATACTTCTTCACGCTATTCAGGGGATCCACATTATCCCCAATCAGTAATATATCATCCACATATCGAACTAGGAATGCAACTGAGTTCCCACTCATTTTCTTATAAATGCAGGTCTCTTCGACATTTTGGACAAATCCAAAACCTTTGATTAACTCATCAAAGCGAAGATTCCAGCTCCGAGATGCTTGCTTCAGTCCATAGATGGAACGCTGAAGCTTGCATACCTTGTCAGCATTCTCTGGATGGACAAAACCTTCAGGTTGTACCATATACAACTCTTCCTCAGTGTTGCCATTTAGGAATGCAGTTTTGACATCCATCTGCCATATCTCATAATCGAAATATGCAGCAATCGCTAGCAAAACCCGAATAGACTTTAGCATCGCTACAGGTGAAAACGTTTCATCGTAGTCAATTCCATGAATTTGTCGGAAACCTTTTGCGACAAGTCGAGCTTTATAGACGGTCATATTACCGTCAGTGTCAGTATTTTTCTTAAAGATCCATTTATTCTCGACGGCCTTGCGCCCTTCGGGAATCTCCATCAAAGTCCATACTTTGTTGTCATACATGGATCCTATTTCGGATTTCATGGCTTTAAGCCATTTCTCGGACTCGGATCCTTCCATTGCCTCTTTGTAGTTCGTAGGTTCGTCTTGTTCAATCAACATGACGGTGCATACAAGATTACCATACCACTCAGGAGGGGTACCGGTTCTTCCAGACCTACGAGGTAGAATAGCATCCTCGACATTTGCTCCCACTCCATCTGGGGAGGATGTTTTCGGAACATTTTCCATTGCGCCACTCGGAATTTCGAGTTTAGGGTCAACTATCTCGTCGAGGTCTATTTTCCTCCCACTTACTCCTTTAGCGAGAAACTCTTTCTCGAGAAAGGTGCCGTTCTTCGCGACAAATGTTTTGCCTTCGGCTTGGTTGTAGAAGGTGTATCCTATGGTTTCCCGCGGATACCCTACAAAGATGCACTTCTCCGATATTGGCTCGAGTTTGTCAGGCTGCAGTTTATTAACGTACGCCTCACAATCCCAAACCTTCAGGAACGACAACTTGGGTTTCTTGCCATGCCATATCTCATACGGTGTCGTTGCTACGGATTTGGACGGTGCCCTATTTAAAATGAATGCAGCTGTTTCTAACACAAATCCCCAAAACAATACGGGCAAGTGATGCATGTAAAATGCATACATAAACTTTGCACTTTAATTGCTTATATTCCAATCATATTTGCATCATATAGGGGTTATATCAATGTTTTATCATGATTTTGGAAATATCTCAATGATTTCCTATTTTTATGGAATTAACCCTGCACAGGCAGAAAACCCTGTTTTCTTATTTTAATGTTTCAGGGACCCAAACGTCAACGAAATCACCTGAAATTTACGGGCGTCAATATTTGGAAGGAAGAAGGCCTGTGGGCGAAGGAAGCGAACAAACGGAGGTCCGAGGACCAAACGGGGGTGGCCCACGCGGCCAGGTACTGTGGCCGCGTGGGGCCCACTCGTTTGGCCCTCGTGGCTCCGTTGCCGTCGATCTTCGCTCCACCGACATCGTCTTGACCTAAAAACGCCTATAAAAAAGGTCCCCCGACGTTCTCTGGAAGGAGCGCCGCACAAACACAGAAACACCGAAACGGAGATCAGGAGCTGCAGATTGGAGGGGGAAAACTCCGGCGGGGCGCTGCCGGCGTGGTCTCCATCTTCTCCATCGACTTCTCCACCGTCTCCATGATGAAGAGGGAGTAGTCCACCTCTGGACTATGGGTTTGTGGAAGTAACTTATGTATCTCTCCTCTCTTGAGCTTCACTAATTAGCACCGTATGAGCTGCTGAACATGATTACGGTCACCGTTGTAATACCTTTGTGGTGGATCTTTATGAGTTAATATATGTTTGAGATTGCAATGTTTGTTTCAGTTATGAGTATAGATGCATATTATGTACCCCGTTCTTGTCTACTTGTTTTGATCAAGCATGTTTATGAGAGCGTGTGTGGGGGAACGTGTGCATTAGTTGGAGTAACGGGGGGTGGCTAGTGCAGTGAACGTGAGAGAAAGTTCTGCGATCCACTTTGGTATCTTTACCTTACTTTGTTACCTCACTAGGGATAAACTAAAATACCATGCTACCGGGGATGTGGGCGTGACCATTGCCACTACTCCATGACTAGATCTAGCATGTTCTTATTTTCACTTCATGTCATGATACTTAATGCTATACTCTGAGTTATCTTAATTACTGAGGTGTTATGATTTAGTTCGCATCTTGGTGGAGTATAAGAGAGGTTAATAACCAAAAGATCTCTATGTTAGGACGTGATGCCCATATATCTAAGTAACTTGTTATCAAACCCTGTGTTGCAATCTCATATGTTAACTGTGTGTGTTCCATTGTCTACCACTTTATAAAGAGAGAGTGCATTTGTGAAACCATGAACCCCAGTCCATTTTTAATCATAAGAAACACCTTTCCAACACCATATACCACTTTTCTATTTTCAGCCATCATTAAATCCGAAAATACAAAAATACTTTTCATCTTGCATACATCATTCAAAAACCCAAAAATATCATTTATCATTGCATCCACCATCATTGCATATTTATTTCTTGTTTGCATTGCATAACTATCCTGATATCATTCTTACACCTTGTGCTTGACAACCACAGGTGAGGTTGAGGACCAAAACATCTAACCTTGTTTTGTAGGTAACCAAAAGAAGGATAAGAAGATAAATCTACCACTTCAGATTCCCCGAGAGTTCGATATTAAACCCTCGAGTCACCCCTCGTGGGGAAAACTGTCTTCCACTTACTATACACTCTGCACTTGGAGTCTCAACCTAATCCCGTTTATTTGTGCAGGCATCAAGACTTGCTCTTCGGGATCATCAAGACGTTTTCTGGCGCCGTTGCCGGGGAATCGTAGCTGAGAGATTTATCCAAGGGTGTGCATCATCGCATTCATCTCACAACAAAGTCAACGTCACCAACTTGTGCTAACACCTAAGCTTGGGGAGGTTGCACCTACGTGAGCACCATCTTATCCATCTTTACTTACAAAGCAATTTATTTGTTTTGTTAGTGTCATTGCATATCATATCATATTTATTTCAGTTTTGCATAAAAAATCAAAAATACCAAAAAAAACTTGCTATCATGGTGCTTGGAAACAAACAAGGAGGGAGTTCTCTAGGGAATTCTGTTTCTAGTTTTAAACAATATCATGGAGAAACATTAAAAGATGCTTGGGTAAGAATTAATAGGATGCATTATGAAGATCCTACACCTTGTGAAGATGAAAAGCTAAATCTTTATTTCTATTATGGAATAGATCCTTGGTATCAAAATGCTTTAGATGGGGCTACAGGTGGAAGTTTTGTCTTGTCAACACCACCTTGTGCAGCCATGACACTTAGAAGGATTTTTGGTAGCTTTGTGGGTAGCAAGAAAAAGTTGGAAGACACCACAATAGCACTTGCTTCATCAAAGGATAAATTTGAAACTAAGTTAGAAAAGCTACCTAGTAAGGAAGATTTTGAACAACTAGTTTCTTATTCTGAAAACATTATTCCAAAGATAAACAATGAATTGGTTAATGTCATGCATAAGTTGAGAATTTGTGAGAAAGAATTTCTGGAAAAAGATGTTTACCTGAACAATATTGAGGAAAAATTGGTTCGAGTTAGTGATTCATTGAGAAAAGATTCATCTCTTAAACATGTGAAAGAGGTTGAAGTTGAGGAAGTTAAAATGCTTAATGAAGTCAAGGATCCTTTGCTTGACTTAGAAAATTGTAGCTTGCATGAATTAATATCTATCTTACAAAAATTTGCAAGTGATCCTTCCATCAACACTAACCAAGCAGGTTTTGGTTCTTATATTGCTAATCATGTCTTGAAAGAAAAGATTGCTAGGTACAACCAAGAGGCTATGATACCACCTAAGCTTGGGGATATGTGGATACCTAAGGTACTAGTAACTATTGGAAAAGAGACACACCATGCCATACTTGATCTAGGATCTAGTGTCTCTGTTTTATCTAAAGAACTATATGAAGTGCTTGAATTGAAAAATCTTGAAAAATGCTCTATTGAACTAGCACTTGCTGATGACTCTATTAAACATGCTTTGGGAAAAGTAAGTGATGTTATGGTAGAGTTACATATGACTTTTGTGCCTGTGGATTTTCTAATCATGGACATGGGGAATAAAACCTCTAGTCCTATTATTCTTGGAAGACCTTTTCTTCGTACCACAGGTGCTATCATTGATTCAAAGGAAGGGAATGTAAAGTTTCAGTTTCCACACAAGAAGTGCATGGAACACTTTCCAAGGAAGAGGGAACCACCAAAGTTCAAGCTCCCTCATGAGCTTCGTCCACAATAAAACAACAAGTAAGAAGCCTAGCTATATGGCTATAAAGAAAGCGCTTTGCGGGAGGCAACCCGGTTATTTTTGTGTGTGATTTTTCTTTGTGTCCTCTTGCTGTAACAAGAGATTTTGTGTCTAGTTAGGTTCTGGAGTTTTTAATAAAGTGCCAAGTTTTACCCTTTTTGGTTTGAAAAAGTTGCTTATAGCGTTCGGAGATTTTATTCCTGCACGAGTCAGTGCACGGTATGATTTTTAATTCTTATTCTGTAACTCCGAATGAGCTCATATTTGAACTGTAGTTGCAACTTTTCATCCTCTGTATGCATGAATTTTTCGGAATTTTTCGAGAAAGTTTGGTAGGGTAGAAAAATACGTTTTGCTGCTGCTGTTTTTCTGGACAGATTCTGTCCCATTTTGTTTGATGCATGCTTTGAGCTTTTAAGTTGAATCTTTTTGATCCAATTGAGTTTATGAGTAGGCATACAACATTATACTTTCTGGACATGTCATATGAATTTTTGTTCAAGGATTATATGCAGCAAGGAACCTATTTGTTTATCACTATTAATGCACCCCACAGAAAAGAGATGGGAGAAACGGTGTTTTGAAGTTTTTTCACAGGGATTGGAGGAGATGCACCAAGAGCTATCCAAGGATGGTGAAGACCATAAGCTTGGGGATGTGAAGACAACCCCGCTGGACCTACACACTCTCGGTTTGCACACGTCCAACTTCTGTTTTTCGATCGAAACACTTTATCGCATAAACTTGGAGCGTCGTTTTTGTTTTTGTTTGAGTCTTGAGAGACCACCACACTATCAATTATATATGAGAGAGCTACTGGAAATATGGGTTGAAATATGTTGGATGCTTTTATAAGATTGGGAAAAGGGATGTTTGACTTGATTTTTAATGATACATATAGTTGCATGATTCATGAGCTTGTTTATGAGTAATAGTTTGCAAATTCTTTTTGTAGAGCTATCACTTATTCATGTTTTGGTGCTGATTGTTATTTACTTGGTTTAACATGGATTAGTTAGTTCTATGGACACTCATGCATGCATCTAGATGGTCAACTTTCTCCCTTTTGCTAGCCCAAAAACTCCAACAAGCAAAAACTTGTTTCCAACACCTTCAACCAAAGTTATTCCAGTGAGTCCACCATATCTACCTATTGGCTTTATGCTATTCCGAGTATGTTTAACATGTTGTTTGTGTTATCTTACCTCTGAATGAAAATGTTTATGTTATTGATTGCAATGGAAAAAATTGGTTATATAGCTCTCACGAACTTGATGCACAATGTTCTTTTATTTGCATAATAAAACTTGACCCATTGTGATTAAGATTATGATGTTTGTGGCTTGATGAATGTTTTGGGTTGGAAGTTAGCCCATATGTGCTGTCACATGGCAAGCTTTCAACACGCTCTTCATCTCATTTAGTTGATATCATGTGCTTTTGTCTATGGATGCTTATCATGTTGAAATAAATGTGGAAATAGAGTGAGTTTAAATGAGTTTGTGTAAATGGTTAGAGAGACGCCTGGGCCGCTAATCTAAGCCATGCATCATTCATGGTGGAAATTTACTTACATACTATGGTGAACCTTCTGTGATACACCTTGCAATAAAAAACTATTCCAAATGGTAAATAAAAAGGGTGTTGAGATTGTTCATTTTGTTTGTTTGTCTTGTCATTTTGATATGGGCTTGTTCCATATCTTGGGACAAGAGGTACCCCAGTTGACGCTCTTGATGATACTATTATGCTTACAATGATATTTAATTGAACTTGCTTTGTTTCCCAAGTTGAGTAACACATGGTGTAAGTACTTGTATTCAAGGGGCATGAGACATTCAACCCATTCTTTATCAAGCACACTACTCATATTTGCTTTCACTTTAACCTTAATCATTCAAGATGCTATGATAGGGGCAATGAGAGCTTGACACCAATGAATACCTTATTGCAATCATTAACTTAAGTAGAAGAGTTTGGAAGTTGGATGAAACTTATGCATGCTTTACCTCTACTCACATATACATCTTTCCAAAGTGTACACCTATCATATTCAGATTTTCATCTACACTCTATGACCATTGTAGGATGTTCTACTTATCATTATGCATACATGTGTTCCATATTACTTGCTACCATGTTACACTTTGTGAACTATCAATGAACATCCTTGTCTTGAATACTTGATATCACTTCATAAACTATTTGCATATTGCTACTCCTTTGAAGAATGAATCATTTGACTATATGTAGCAATAGTAATCATCTTTGATATCCATTGTTAAGTATTAAATTGCAAAGTCCATGTTAGTTTTATCATCTTCATACTCGAGGACGAGCATGGATTAAGCTTGGGGATGTTGATGCATGTAAAATGCATACATGAACTTTGCACTTTAATTGCTTATATTCCAATCATATTTGCATCATATAAGGGTTATATCAATGTTTTATCATGATTTTGGGAATATTCATATTTCCTATTTTTATGGAATTAACCCTGCACAGGCAGAAAACCCGTTTTCTTATTTTAATGTTTCAGGGACCCAAACGTCAACGAAATCACCTGGAAATTTACGGGCGTCAATATTTGGAAGGAAGAAGACCTGTGGGCGAAGGAAGCGAACAAACGGAGGCCGAGGCCAAACGGGGTGGCCCACGCGGCCAGGTACTGTGCCGCGTGGGCCCACCGTTTGGCCTCGTGGCTCCGTTGCCGTCGATCTTCGCTCCACCGACATCGTCTTGACCTAAAAACGCCTATAAAAAAGGTCCCCCGACGTTCTCTGGAAGGAGCGCCGCACAAACACAGAAACACCGAAACGGAGATCAGGAGCTGCAGATTGGAGGGGGAAAACTCCGGCGGGGCGCTGCCGGCGTGGTCTCCATCTTCTCCATCGACTTCTCCACCGTCTCCATGATGAAGAGGGAGTAGTCCACCTCTGGACTATGGGTTTGTGGAAGTAACTTATGTATCTCTCCTCTCTTGAGCTTCACTAATTAGCACCGTATGAGCTGCTGAACATGATTACGGTCACCGTTGTAATACCTTTGTGGTGGATCTTTATGAGTTAATATATGTTTGAGATTGCAATGTTTGTTTCAGTTATGAGTATAGATGCATATTATGTACCCCGTTCTTGTCTACTTGTTTTGATCAAGCATGTTTATGAGAGCGTGTGTGGGGGAACGTGTGCATTAGTTGGAGTAACGGGGGGTGGCTAGTGCAGTGAACGTGAGAGAAAGTTCTGCGATCCACTTTGGTATCTTTACCTTACTTTGTTACCTCACTAGGGATAAACTAAAATACCATGCTACCGGGGATGTGGGCGTGACCATTGCCACTACTCCATGACTAGATCTAGCATGTTCTTATTTTCACTTCATGTCATGATACTTAATGCTATACTCTGAGTTATCTTAATTACTGAGGTGTTATGATTTAGTTCGCATCTTGGTGGAGTATAAGAGAGGTTAATAACCAAAAGATCTCTATGTTAGGACGTGATGCCCATATATCTAAGTAACTTGTTATCAAACCCTGTGTTGCAATCTCATATGTTAACTGTGTGTTTCCATTGTCTACCACTTTATAAAGAGAGAGTGCATTTGTGAAACCATGAACCCCAGTCCATTTTTAATCATAAGAAACACCTTTCCAACACCATATACCACTTTTCTATTTTCAGCCATCATTAAATCCGAAAATACAAAAATACTTTTCATCTTGCATACATCATTCAAAAACCCAAAAATATCATTTACATTGCATCCACCATCATTGCATATTTATTTCTTGTTTGCATTGCATAACTATCCTGATATCATTCTTACACCTTGTGCTTGACAACCACAGGTGAGGTTGAGGACCAAAACATCTAACCTTGTTTTGTAGGTAACCAAAAGAAGGATAAGAAGATAAATCTACCACTTCAGATTCCCCGAGAGTTCGATATTAAACCCTCGAGTCACCCCTCGTGGGGAAAACTGTCTTCCACTTACTATACACTCTGCACTTGGAGTCTCAACCTAATCCCGTTTATTTGTGCAGGCATCAAGACTTGCTCTTCGGGATCATCAGCAAGTCGGTAAGAGACATCATAGACCTCACGCTATCCAAAAGGGTGCGATTATGTCGCTCGGACACACCGTTGCGTTGCGGTGTCCCAGCCGGCGTAAGATGTGGTACGATGCCACAGGCCTTCAGATGTGTGCCAAACTCAAAACTCAAATACTCGCCACCACGATCGGATCGAAGGTGCTTGATTTTCTTGTTGAGTTGATTTTCAACCTCACTCTGAAATTATTTGAACTTTTCAAAAGATTCAGGCTTGTGTTTCATTAAGTAAATATACCCATATCTACTTAAATCATCAGTGAAAGGTTACGAAGTAACCATAACATTGCGTGTCGACACGCTCATTGGTCCGCACACATTTGTATGTATGATTCCCAATAAGTCCGACGCCCGTTCTATAAAACTGGTGAACGGTGTCTTGGTCATTTTGCCCATAAGGCATGGTTCGCAAGTGTCAAGAGATCCAAATCTAATGACTCCAAAAGTCCATCAGAATGGAGTTTCTTCATGCGCTTTATACCAATATGACCGAGACGGCAATGCCACATATACATGGCGGTATCATCACTAAGTTTAATCCTCTTGGCATTTATGTTATGAATGTGAGTACTACTATCGAGATTCAACAAGAATAAACCATTACTCTCAGGGGCATGAGCATAAAAGATATCATTCATCGAAATAGTACAACCATTTGATACTGATTTGAATGAATAACCGTCTTGCAACAAGCAAGACCCACTAATAATGTTCACACTCAACGATGGTACAAAATAACATTTATTCAAAACCAAAACTAATCCCGATGGTAGATGTAGAAGGAGTGTGCCAACAACACCACGTCAACTCTTGATCGTTGCCAACGCGCATCGTCACCTCGTCCTTCGTCAGGCGCCGTTTATTCCACAACTCCTCATGAAAGTTACAAATGTGAGCAACAGAATCGATATCAAATACCCAGGTATTACTCCGGACGCTAGTAAGGTAAACATCAATAACATGTATATCAAATATACCTTTCTCTATTCCGACAATCTTGCCGACCTTCTTTTCTTCCAGGTACTTGGGGCAGTTGCGCTTCAAGTGACCGTCTCCCTTGCAGTAGAAGCATTCCACGCCAGGTTTGGGACAAGGTTAGTTAGCCTTTGAGTTGGCAACAGGCTTACCATTCTTCCTCGGCTTCCAGTTCTTCTTTCCCTTACCGCCAGATTTCTTAAATCGACGGCCTTGTTGACCATCAACAGCGTGTGCTCCTTCTTGATCTCCACCTGGCGGTGCACGCTAAAGGGAGAACACTAATATTGGAATTTTGGAGGAATCATCTTATATTACTACCGCCGTGTAACTATCATATAAACATATATACACACAATATAAGATGCACACAATAACATCAAAATGTAATGCGACATGATATGGTCCTCGCGCCGATGGTCTCCTTCGCGCCCACAGTTTATAAACAATTTACTAAACTTATCTCGACCATATCACATTGCCCCTGCAAAATAAAGTTAGACGCTTTCTACTTTATCTTTTGCATATTTTACGTGGCTTAGGGGCTTTCTTAAATAGAACCGCTTCTTATCTACGAACCTACAACCACAATAATGATCAAATAATTGTATGTTTTATATCCCTTGTAGGCCCTCCATTGAAAATGCAAAGCCAACTATTGCGAGAGAGACAGACACCCGCCAGCCACATAAATGGAACAAGCCATATGTCAGTTGTGGAACCAGTCTCGCGTAAGCGTAGCGTAAAGTCGGTCCGGGCCGCTTCATCAACACAATGCCATCGGCAAATACAAGTGCACGCTAGAGGGTAACAATTAAAAGAACAATGCCCCATGTAAACATGGATTCTAAAACCGTACAGCTATATCTACGCATAGATCGGCTCTGAAAGCACTGAAGGGGATCGTATGCAGAAAACAAAAAAATTCCTAACAACGATAACTTAAATAGCAAGAATCTATTACTATGCAGATATAGAGTAACGGAGAAGATCGATGTACATACCCTTGTAGACCGAAAAGCAGGGATTACGCTCCCGCACAAGCGTTGTCGATGAAACCGACGTAGCCGACCTCAAGGTCATGTAGACGAACTCCTTCAAGTGCCGCAAGTGCAGCACCTCGTAGCTCTACACACGTACGGTGTAGACGACGACCTCCGGGCTCTGATCCAGCAAAGCAGCGGAAGCAGAAGACTTGGACCGAAGAAAACCAGCAGCACGGCAGCGTGCGTATGGTGGAAAAAATTTCAACCTATGTGCAACTCCAATTGCGGAGTCACGTCCGAAGGTGAGAGAGAGAGAGGAATTTCTGGGTGAATTTCCAAGGCATGGGGGCACCCTATTTAAAGGCGGAGGAGGGCTGCCACCCTTGGTGGCTTAGCCATGTGGGACTAATCCCCACATGGTGTGCCGCACCAAGGGGTGCGCCGGCCCCTGGTGGGCCCCATTCGGCCCACCAGGCCGGCCGGCCTCCCTCTCCCATTTGGGGTGCGCCTCCCCCTTTTCTTGGGCCTCTCTTCCGGAGATGGCCCATTTAAGGTTGGGCTGCCTTTAAAAATAAAATAAAAATATATTAATTAATTACTCTAATTAATAATAAATACATATTACTTTATTTATTCTTGCTCCGAAACTTATTCCGTTGCCCTCCGAACTCCATCGGATATGTCCCGGAACGATTCCGGTGCTCTTCTCTCTATTTTCTCTTTTGCGTCCAATCTAATATAAACGTCGCCTACCCTTAAGTGTGCCACCCTATGGTTCGGGATCACTCCAGACATGATCAAGACCCATCTCCGATCAATGACTAACAACGGGATCTGGAAACCCATGATAGCCCCTGTGCGTCCACGAATATCTTTGTCGTCTGAACCTTAAACGTCAAGTCTTATACCTTTTGCCTGGCGATATTTAGTTTGTCCGAGACTCGACCTCCGGTATCACGATACCTAGCTCGATCTCGTTACCGACAATACTATCATTACTCGTCTGTGATATTACATTTTTGTGACCTAGTCACAAGATTGCAAGCTCATTGATGCAATCTCACCGAGTGGGCCTAGAGTATTTATCCTGCTATGCGGATTGGCAAATCCCGCTCTTGATCATACACCTCAACCTATTCCTTCGGATACCTGAGAGGGACACCTTTATTGTCACCCTGTTTAAGGTGTGACGTTTGATGCAATCAAAGTACCTTCCAGAGATAGTGATTAAATATGATCTCACGGTCGAAGGTTTAAGTACTACGTTCTCTATATATTGGGTGTGCGCCCATCACATCATTCACCTAATGATATGACTCCATTATCAATTGACATACATGTCCATGATCAGGAAACGTTTATCATCTGTTGATCTCAATGGACTAGTAAAGAGCCTACTAGGGACCTGGTTGTTTACATACCACACATGTATTAATGTTTCCGCTCAATACAGTTATAGCATGGTATAAAACGTATTATGAACAATCGAGATATGACAAATAAAATATCTTTATTAATTGCCTCTAGGGCATATCTGATGACGTGAAACACACGTTCGTTGGGAGACCCCAAGAGGAAGGTATGATGTAGTCAGCAGCAAGTTTTCCCTCAGAAAGAAACCAAGGTTATCGAACCAGTAGGAGCAGCAACTCTTCAGAAGGTTGTCAACGGCGCCAGAAAAATAGCTGTCGCAGGGAGTCTGGACTGTTGACGTGGAATCTGCACACAACACAATCAAACTACTTTGCCCCAACAAAACAGTGAGGTTGTCAATCTCACTGGCTTGCTGAAAACAAAGGATTAAACGTATGGTGTGGAAAATGAGTATTAAATTGCAGAGAATGAAAAAGGAACAGTTTGCAGTTTGTGGTTGTTTAATCAGTGTAAAAGAATGGACCGGGGTCCACAGTTCACTAGTGGTGTCTCTCCATAAAAGATAACTAACATGTTGGGTGAACAAATTACAGCTGGGCAATTGACGAATAGTGAGCGCATGACAATGCATATACATGACATGTTGACTACTATGATATTTAATTGGGCATTACGACATAATACATAGACCGTTATCCAACAGCATCTATGACTAATAATCCACCGCCGGGTTGTCATCCGAGTCCCCCGTTGGTATTAAGTTGCAAGCAACGGATAATTGCATTAAGTAAAGTGCGTAATGTAAACAAACACATATGCCCGTGGACATAGCATCGTTAGGTTATCCCTAGTGGCAACAGCGCATCCACAACCTTAGAACTTTCTGTCACTGTCCCAGGTTAAACAGAGACATGAACCCACTATCTAGCATAAATACTCTCTCCTGGAGTTACAAGCATCTACTTGGCCAAAGCATCTACGAGTAACGGAAAGCATGCAAGATCTTAAATAACATATGAGATAGATTGATAATCAACTTGACATAATATTCAATATTCATCGGATCCCAGCAAACACAACATGTAGCATTACAATAATATGATCTTGATCATGTAGGGCAGCTCACAAGATCTAAACATGATGGCACAAAGTGGAGAGACAACCATCTAGCTACTGCTATGGACCCGTAGTCCAAGGATGAACTACTCACGCATCACTCCGGAGGCAGGCATGGCGATGTAGAAGCCTCCGGTGATGATTCCCCTCTCCGGCAAGGTGCCGGGAAGAGGTTCTGAACCCTCCCGAGCTAGGGTTGACGACGGCGGCGTCTCTGGATCTTTTCGTGGATATTTTCTCAGGTACTTAGGGTTTTCGCGTCGGGGGAATAAGTAGGCGAAAGGGCGTCGGCTGCGGACCCCCGAGGGGCCCACACCACCCTAGGGCGCGGCAGAAGGGGGGCTCGCGCCCTAGGTGCGTGTGGCCTCCTGGTGGCCCTCCTCTGCTGCTCCTTCGCTCCGTCAGGCGTGTTCTGGAAATAGTGAGGGGGTGGTGGTGGAGGTGGTTGTTGTTGTTGTTGTTGTTGTTGTTCGCTAACATCTGGGTCATCACTTGCATGAGCTGGGTCATTACCTGCTGCATCCCATCGTTGTTGTTGTTCCCATCGTTGTTGTTGTTGTTGTTGTCACGGCGAGGAGGCATCTGTGGGTTTAGCATAGATGAGGATAAAGATAGAAAGATCTAAGGAGGGAGGAAACTAAAAGCCCTCACAAACCACACAACAAAACATGACAAACAATTTCCAATCAAGCAAATGTCACAACAACATGGTTCAACACACTAACAAGCAAACTAGTATTGCCATACCACATAGGTTGATATGATCAATACATTAACATAACGTTGTTTCAAATAAGACTAATTTGGGGTCCAATCTAAGGTAAACAGGTGATACACTTCCTTGCCAACTTGTTCTTCCTTGGCACACTCGATTGATTCTTCTTAATTCAATTCTTCTCACTTCATGGATGCAATCTAGGCATCCTTAGCACGAATCAGGTCTTCCTGATCGCAGAGTTCCAAAGCCATATATACTATGTCAGCCTTCAACTGACTCACAGTGGTCTTCAAGGTATTAGTACTCTCATTCTCCTTCTCAAGAAGATGAGTACTCTGAGCTTGTAGTTCAAGAATTTGTGCCTCCTGGTGTTCAATCTTGGCTTCCAACTTCATGTTGTCAATATCAAGTTTCATTTTGTCTTCGATGAGAACATCCTTCTCCAAATCCATCTCTTGTTTCGGTGCGTCGATTTCCTCTCCTATCTCCTTGAGTTCATCGAGGTACTTCTGGGTGTTGTGAAGCCTAAACTGTAGTCTTTTTCCGAGACACTCGATAGCTTCCCATGCAGCACTCCTTGCTGAATCAAAGAAGGAAGTTCGGACTATGGGATTGGTGTACATGCAGCATCCTTCGGTCTTGTGGTCATCGCCTTTGCTCTTGTATATGTGGAGTTGCACCCACCAGTACTCCTGACCTTCGCCCACAAAAGGGAAACCCTTGTACACTGCCTCACCTTCATAACCCAAGCTCTTCATGTTATCCTTTAGTACCCTTGGGAAATCAGTCTCGCAATGGAGAGTCATGGTCATCACCGGTCCTTTCTTGATGGATTCGATGAGGCTGGTCATCTAAAACAAAAGAAGATACTTTCAGAAGTTAGATACTAGACGAGAGTACAAGAAGAGGTACCATGAATTGTATATAAATTTTAGAAAACTGAATCAAAATAGATTTTCAATCCTATGGTCAAAACCTATTTCTATCCAAACCTAGGGTCACGAATCTACAGGCAACACAGTGCTCTGATACCATCTGTAGAACCCCCACCTTTTAACAAAGGTTGGGATTCCCCGTGTATCGTGCTAGTCCCTGGATCGACTTGCTAGCACACACAGTTTGAGATGCAATACCATAACAATGTATCAATGTATATTACACGATGATCCAGAATTTAAAAGATTCGATACAAGGTGCATAGCCAAAGGCTAGCTCAAACCAAAGTAAACACACAGCGGAAAACAAATGATACAGTGAGCCCATCATCTTCATGTGCCACAGGCAAGCATGTTGGTTGTAGACTCGAAACCCTGTCGAAAACCTCACTCATCGTCTGACGGACCTGCAACGGTGAGTTACAGCCCAACTATATGGGTCAGCACAATTGAATTGTGATGGAAAGATGACACTTATGTGGATATAAATGGCAACCTATCTCCTACATGAATATTTGGCTAAGTGGAGTTTGAGGCTGGTTTGCATAAAGCCAGTTTCATCCTATCATTTGTAAAACAATTTTTATCTTAGACAAAAAGTACCACTGATAGACATCAGTGAACACCTTTGACAACTACTCACAACAAGCACCACCGATAGACATTAGTGAGCTCCCATCCCTTGTTCACCTTCAAGTTTTAATTTAGAAATTGGGATGAGGAGATCTTCAACAGCTTCCCGGTCTAGTTGCTCAAAATGTCCATAACCGGGGACACGGCTAAGTATACTTAGTTTTTAACTCTCGAGAGGGTGTGCACTTTCACCACAAGACCCAATCATTCCATCCTCCATTGCAACCAATTATGCAATGGAAAAGAGAAGACCGAGACGAGATCTTTCAGAAGTAATTCCCCGGAGTCTAACGTCGGACCCACTCCAACCTATCATCCCCTACATCTGCTGGTCACGACAGAACCAGGGTCTCACAACTTAATTGATCAAGACAGAGCCCATATGACCTGTGGCTGCACTAGAAGCTACTGAACAAGGAGAGTCTACAATCTCTTTAAGCCTTGGTGACTTTCCACAAGTGTGCACTTCCACCAAGGGCAAATTACCATAGACATGAACCATAGACATGGACCCCCTGAGTAGTCACCCACCATGGTTCTCCAACCAGCACCCAGGTAGTTCATTGATTAGTTATTAGTTTCCATCACTATCCAACTAATCAAAACATTTTTCATAGCATGACTATACTAAGTTTCATACTACAAAGTTCTGGGTGGGGGATGGCTACACACTAATAGGAGCATAGCATAGTATAATATTCAGTAACAAGCCTATCATGCATACTACTGAAAACACTAAGTGCATAGTAGTAAAAAGTAGTAGGACTTTTATGGTGTCACTTGCCTTGGCCAACTGAAGAGTTGAAGTTACACTCTTCACAACACGTAAAGCACTCCGTACAATCTAAACATAGAGATAACACAATAGTAAACAAACAATTCAACAACATCATCACATACAAAAGCAAACATGCATATCAGGGTCTTCACAAAACTTTGGTCGAGGTTCATCACATAATTCAATATGCAAAAAGAATTATTATGATTAGGTTTAGGGTTTGCCATTTTGGTTAAAGGATGGTCAAGAAATTATGTATGAACATCATAGATGTCATATATAACTTGCTGTGGTGTTCCAAGGGTTCTAAAAGGTTGGTCTTGATCAACATGGTCACACAAGGAATTTTGGAAAAGGTTTAACATATTTAAAACAAGGATTTTTGTAACACTATATCGTTAGAAAGATCTTAAACACAAACCTTAATAATTGGGTTGGCAAATATATTCTAAAGATGGTTTTGGTCTTTCTGGACAGAGACAACTATTTGGGTCAATTTCCAAAAAGGAATCATATTAAAATAATTTCTAGGATTTAAACTATAACCAAAATACTTCAATTGAGCATCTGGTTTTTACAACAGTTTAAAAGTATTCAAAAATATTTATAAAAGTGACCAAGTTATTCTACAGAACCTAAGGTTTCAAAAAATATTTTATTTGCAATTTTTGGACTTATAAAAATAAAGTTATGCTAAATATACTCAAATCTCTCATTTGAAATTTGAATGATCTAAACTTTGACAAAACAGTAAACTAATAGTTCTAAAAGATTCTACAAGTCCAGAGCTTTTCAAAAATATAAAGTTTGTTAAATTTGGACAAACCAGTAAAAAGTTGTGATGGTTTGAAGTTGCAGGGGTCTTTCTGCAAAATGGCCATTTTAATTCAATTTTGGAATAATTCCCGAAAATGGCTGGGTGACGTGGCGTGCTGTGATTGGCTGATAACGGTTCGTTAAGTGATCTAATCGTGGCCGTCGATGTTCGATCGGACGGCTCTGGGAGCGTTGACCATTACCTGGAGGAGCTCCTTGCCGGAGATGGCTTGGACGGCGGCGCGGTGTTCGGGCGTTGGACGGCGGCGGCGCTCCGGTGGTTCTCTCTCTCCGGGAATACGTCGACGAGGCGCGGCGTGATGTGGCGGAGGCGATGGGCACGACGGCGTGCTCGATTGCTTCCCGGTACAGCGGCGCGACCCGGACGGAGTGGCGCGGTTGCCGGCGAGCCTCGGGCGGTTGATGGGGACGTCGCTCCAGAGGGTCTCCGGGCCTGGAGATGGCACGAGGTGGCGCGGCGCGATGCTGCGGACTCGATGATGTGGCCGACGTCGTCGATTCCGTCTTGGGACGGCGAGGAAGCGTCACCGGAGTGATGCGGGAGACGACGACCTTCGTGTCGAGGATGGACGCGGCTATACGGCTGCGAAAAACATCGAGCAAGGGGTCAGGGAGGTGCGCCTGGAGGAGAGGAAGAAGATGGGAGGGGTCTGGGGCCTAGGGGGCTGCTCACCTCGCCGGAAATGGAGATGGACGGCGGCGGGAGGCGCGGACTCCGGCAAGCAATTTCCGCGGCCTGGGGGCACGATTGGCTTTGGGTGATAGGGGGAAAATGGAGCGGGGAACGTCGGCTACTTAACGGGCGCGGGGTCTCGGCTGGGGACGCGCCAGAGCGTGCAGGGCGAGTGGGGGAAGTGGCCGGGGTCGTGGGCGTCATGGGCGCGGCGGCGGTTGGAGAAGATGACCCCGACAGGTGGTCCCCACCTGTCGGTGAGAGAGGGGGTGCGCGGACGGGCTGGGCTGGTGGCGCGCGGGCGGTAGATAGCACGGCGGCTGGCTGGGCTCGGCCCATTTACATTTTTTTTGTCCTGTCTTCTTTTTCTTTTCCTCCTCTGTTTTCCTTATTTCTTTTATAACTTTTGTTTTTACAATCCAAATCCATTCAAACCAATTTCTATAGATTTGAAAAAAAATCAAAACCTTTCTTTTGAATCTTACAAACATACTTTTCCAAACCTTTTTAAATTTGGAAATCCAAAATAATGCATAAAGGTTTATTAGAACCTTTGTGTTCATTTTATAAAATGGGGTTTTATAAATTCCTTTTGAACCAAAACTAAAAACTAGAAAAAGATATGAGTAATAACACTCATATGATAAACTCAACAAAAATACTTTGATACAAACTTTTTATATATAAAGAGTTTGATAATTCATTTTAAAAACAAATAATCATTTGAAATATCAAAATAGTCATTTCCATTTAAAATTATTAAACCCTGAAAATAGAAGGTAAGGCATTATTTAAAATACATTTCAAAATCATATGAAATAGTAAAAATCAATTTTTGAAAATAGAGTATGTTTAAATAACCCAAAACAATTTATAAATAGGGTTTATTAAGAAATTGGAAGTAATATATTGGATTCCACTTCAACTTCGAGTAATTTATTTTATTCAAACAAAAGTTTTAATTTTTAGTGATTTTTTTAAAACATTCCAAATTTTTGGGATGTTACAGACTACCACCCTTAAAAGGAATCTCGTCCTCGAGATTCGGAGAGGCTACGAAAAGGGATGGGTTCGGGGTATCTGGGTGGCTACCACCCTTAAAAGAAACTTTTGTGGGTCGTCTAACTTTCTGGTTTCTTGTGTCGAGATACTCAATAGGTCAGCTATATCTTTGGTTTTTCTGAGTTATGCTTCATCGTCATGGGTTCACACATAAATTATATACCAGCATCTTCATATGAATGAGTGCTTGAACAATTAATTGATCTTGGACTTACTGTTCATATCTTCATGCCCATGGTATACTTCTTCCACATTGACATGATTCACATGTACCTTCTTGAATAGGTTTGGCTTAACTTGGTCTGCTTTCTTCTCTGGGCACTCATTGGAGTAGTGTCCCATTTTCTTACATGAGTTGCATTGCACCTGGCTGTTATCCTTTTTCTCCGAAGGGTTGTGGCGATGTTGTCCATGGTTGTTATTCTCTCCGTTGTGGTTGTCGAATCTATATCCTCCTTTATGGTGATGGCCATGGTTGTTATGGCCATTTCCTCCATGTTGATGTCCATTGCCACCCTGTTGATGTCCATTGCTATCATGCTTGTGGAATCCTGAGTTACTACTGCCACCATGGAAACTACGCATTTTCTGAGGTGGTCCAGAGTTGTACTTGTCAAAGTTGTGCTGCCTTTTTCGAGTTTCAGCCTGCCTCTGTTTGCTCTCCAAGATAGTGGCCTTGTCAAGTAGGGACTGATAGTTGGGCGTATAGACAACTGACAGCTGAATAGCTAGTTCATCATTCAGACCATCCAAGAACTTCTCCCTTCTCTTGGCATCTGTGTCAACGTCATCTGGAGCATAGCGTGCTAGATTGTTGAATTCCTCTATGTACTCTGCAACTGTGTGATTACCCTGTCGCAGGTTGCGGAATTCTCTCTTCTTCAAGCTCATCACACCAGTGGATATGTGTGCAGTGCGGAAACCTTCCTGAAATGACTCCCAAGTGACCTCCTCAATTGGGTGAGTGATCTGATAATTGTCCCACCAGCTAGCTGCAGGTCCTTCTAAGAGATGTGCCGCAAACCTAACCTTCTCTTCATCAGAACATCCAATGGTCACTAGGCTCTTATTCACCGAGCGCAGCCAGTCATCAGCTACGACGGGCTCTGAGGCACTAGTGAAAGTTGCTGGCCTCAGTCTCAGGAATCTGGTCAGCATGTCCACATGAGGGGGTGGTGGTGGAGGTGGGTTGTTGTTGTTGTTGTTGTTCGCTAACATCTGGGTCATCACTTGCATGAGCTGGGTCATTACCTGCTGCATCCCATCGTTGTTGTTGTTCCCATCGTTGTTGTTGTTGTTGTTGTCACGGCGAGGAGGCATCTGTGGGTTTAGCATAGATGAGGATAAAGATAGAAAGATCTAAGGAGGGAGGAAACTAAAAGCCCTCACAAACCACACAACAAAACATGACAAACAATTTCCAATCAAGCAAATGTCACAACAACATGGTTCAACACACTAACAAGCAAACTAGTATTGCCATACCACATAGGTTGATATGATCAATACATTAACATAACGTTGTTTCAAATAAGACTAATTTGGGGTCCAATCTAAGGTAAACAGGTGATACACTTCCTTGCCAACTTGTTCTTCCTTGGCACACTCGATTGATTCTTCTTAATTCAATTCTTCTCACTTCATGGATGCAATCTAGGCATCCTTAGCACGAATCAGGTCTTCCTGATCGCAGAGTTCCAAAGCCATATATACTATGTCAGCCTTCAACTGACTCACAGTGGTCTTCAAGGTATTAGTACTCTCATTCTCCTTCTCAAGAAGATGAGTACTCTGAGCTTGTAGTTGAAGAATTTGTGCCTCCTGGTGTTCAATCTTGGCTTCCAACTTCATGTTGTCAATATCAAGTTTCATTTTGTCTTCGATGAGAGCATCCTTCTCCAAATCCATCTCTTGTTTCGGTGCGTCGATTTCCTCTCCTATCTCCTTGAGTTCATCGAGGTACTTCTGGGTGTTGTGAAGCCTAAACTGTAGTCTTTTTCCGAGACACTCGATAGCTTCCCATGCTGCACTCCTTGCTGAATCAAAGAAGGAAGTTCGGACTATGGGATTGGTGTACATGCAGCATCCTTCGGTCTTGTGGTCATCGCCTTTGCTCTTGTATATGTGGGGTTGCACCCACCAGTACTCCTGACCTTCGCCCACAAAAGGGAAACCCTTGTACACTGCCTCACCTTCATAACCCAAGCTCTTCATGTTATCCTTTAGTTCCCTTGGGAAATCAGTCTCGCAATGGAGAGTCATGGTCATCACCGGTCCTTTCTTGATGGATTCGATGAGGCTGGTCATCTAAAACAAAAGAAGATACTTTCAGAAGTTAGATACTAGACGAGAGTACAAGAAGAGGTACCATGAATTGTATATAAATTTTAGAAAACTGAATCAAAATAGATTTTCAATCCTATGGTCAAAACCTATTTCTATCCAAACCTAGGGTCACGAATCTACAGGCAACACAGTGCTCTGATACCATCTGTAGAACCCCCACCTTTTAACAAAGGTTAGGATTCCCCGTGTATCGTGCTAGTCCCTGGATCGACTTGCTAGCACACACAGTTTGAGATGCAATACCATAACAATGTATCAATGTATATTACACGATGATCCAGAATTTAAAAGATTCGATACAAGGTGCATAGCCAAAGGCTAGCTCAAACCAAAGTAAACACACAGCGGAAAACAAATGATACAGTGAGCCCATCATCTTCATGTGCCACAGGCAAGCATGTTGGTTGTAGACTCGAAACCCTGTCGAAAACCTCACTCATCGTCTGACGGACCTGCAACGGTGAGTTACAGCCCAACTATATGGGTCAGCACAATTGAATTGTGATGGCAAGATGACACTTATGTGGATATAAATGGCAACCTATCTCCTACATGAATATTTGGCTAAGTGGAGTTTGAGGCTGGTTTGCATAAAGCCAGTTTCATCCTATCATTTGTAAAACAATTTTTATCTTAGACAAAGAGTACCACTGATAGACATCAGTGAACACCTTTGACAACTACTCACAACAAGCACCACCGATAGACATCAGTGAGCTCCCATCCCTTGTTCACCCTCAAGTTTTAATTTAGAAATTGGGATGAGGAGATCTTCAACAGCTTCCCGGTCTAGTGGCTCAAAATGTCCATAACCGGGACACGGCTAAGTATACTTAGTTTTTAACCCTCGAGAGGGTGTGCACTTTCACCACAAGACCCAATCATTCCATCCTCCATTGCAACCAATTATGCAATGGAAAAGAGAAGACCGAGACGAGATCTTTCATAAGTAATTCCCCGGAGTCTAACGTCGGACCCACTCCAACCTATCATCCCCTACATCTGCTGGTCACGACAGAACCAGGGTCTCACAACTTAATTGATCAAGACAGAGCCCATATGACCTGTGGCTGCACTAGAAGCTACTGAACAAGGAGAGTCTACAATCTCTTTAAGCCTGGGTGACTTTCCACAAGTGTGCACTTCCACCAAGGGCAAATTACCATAGACATGAACCATAGACATGGACCCCCTGAGTAGTCACCCACCATGGTTCTCCAACCAGCACCCAGGTAGTTCATTGATTAGTTATTAGTTTCCATCACTATCCAACTAATCAAAACATTTTTCATAGCATGACTATACTAAGTTTCATACTACAAAGTTCTGGGTGGGGATGGCTACACACTAATAGGAGCATAGCATAGTATAATATTCAGTAACAAGCCTATCATGCATACTACTGAAAACACTAAGTGCATAGTAGTAAAAAGTAGTAGGACTTTTATGGTGTCACTTGCCTTGGCCAACTGAAGAGTTGAAGTTACACTCTTCACAACACGTAAAGCACTCCGTACAATCTAAACATAGAGATAACACAATAGTAAACAAACAATTCAACAACATCATCACATACAAAAGCAAACATGCATATCAGGGTCTTCACAAAACTTTGGTCGAGGTTCATCACATAATTCAATATGCAAAAAGAATTATTATGATTAGGTTTAGGGTTTGCCAATTTGGTTAAAGGATGGTCAAGAAATTGTGTATGAACATCATAGATGTCATATATAACTTGATGTGGTGTTCCAAGGGTTCTAAAAGGTTGGTCTTGATCAACATGGTCACACAAGGAATTTTGGAAAAGGTTTAACATATTTAAAACAAGGATTTTTGTAACACTATATCGTTAGAAAGATCTTAAACACAAACCTTAATAATTGGGTTGGCAAATATATTCTAAAGATGGGTTTTGGTCTTTCTGGACAGAGACAACTAGTTGGGTCAATTTCCAAAAAGGAATCATATTAAAATAATTTCTAGGATTTAAACTATAACCAAAATACTTCAATTGAGCATCTGGTTTTTACAACAGTTTAAAAGTATTCAAAAATATTTATAAAAGTGACCAAGTTATTCTACAGAACCTAAGGTTTCCAAAAATATTTTATTTGCAATTTTTGGACTTATAAAAATAAAGTTATGCTAAATATACTCAAATCTCTCATTTGAAATTTGAATGATCTAAACTTTGACATAACAGTAAACTAATAGTTCTAAAAGATTCTACAAGTCCAGAGCTTTTCAAAAATATAAAGTTTGTTAAATTTGGACAAACCAGTAAAAAGTTGTGATGGTTTGAAGTTGCAGGGGTCTTTCTGCAAATGGCCATTTTAATTCAATTTCGGAATAATTCCCGAAAATGGCTGGGTGACGTGGCGTGCTGTGATTGGCTGATAACGGTTCGTTAAGTGATCTAATCGTGGCCGTCGATGTTCGATCGGACGGCTCTGGGAGCGTTGACCATTACCTGGAGGAGCTCCTTGCCGAGATGGCTTGGACGGCGGCGCGGTGTTCGGGCGTTGGACGGCGGCGGCGCTCCGGTGGTTCTCTCTCTCCGGAATACGTCGACGAGGCGCGGCGTGATGTGGCGGAGGCGATGGGCACGACGGCGTGCTCGATTGCTTCCCGGTACAGCGGCGCGACCCGGACGGAGTGGCGCGGTTGCCGGCGAGCCTCGGCGGTTGATGGGGACGTCGCTCCAGAGGGTCTCCGGGCCTGGAGATGGCACGAGGTGGCGCGGCGCGATGCTGCGGACTCGATGATGTGGCCGACGTCGTCGATTCCGTCTTGGGACGGCGAGGAAGCGTCACCGGAGTGATGCGGGAGACGACGACCTTCGTGTCGAGGATGGACGCGGCTATACGGCTGCGCAAAAACATCGAGCAAGGGGTCAGGGAGGTGCGCCTGGAGGAGAGGAAGAAGATGGGAGGGGTCTGGGGCCTAGGGGGCTGCTCACCTCGCCGGAAATGGAGATGGACGGCGGCGGGAGGCGCGGACTCCGGCAAGCAATTTCCGCGGCCTGGGGGCGCGATTGGCTTTGGTGATAGGGGGAAAATGGAGCGGGGAACGTCGGCTACTTAACGGGCGCGGGGTCTCGGCTGGGACGTGCCAGAGCGTGCAGGGCGAGTGGGGAAGTGGCCGGGGTCGTGGGCGTCATGGGCGCGGGCGGCGGTTGGAGAAGATGACCCCGGCAGGTGGTCCCCACCTGTCGGTGAGAGAGGGTGCGCGGACGGGCTGGGCTGGTGGCGCCGGGCGGTAGATAGCACGGCGGCTGGCTGGGCTCGGCCCATTTACATTTTTTTTGTCCTGTCTTCTTTTTCTTTTCCTCCTCTGTTTTCCTTGTTTCTTTTATAACTTTTGTTTTTACAATCCAAATCCATTCAAACCAATTTCTATAGATTTGAAAAAAAATCAAAACCTTTCTTTTGAATCTTACAAACATACTTTTCCAAACCTTTTTAAATTTGGAAATCCAAAATAATGCATAAAGGTTTATTAGAACCTTTGTGTTCATTTTTATAAAATGGGGTTTTATAAATTCCTTTTGAACCAAAACTAAAAACTAGAAAAAGATATGAGTAATAACACTCATATGATAAACTCAACAAAAATACTTTGATACAAACTTTTTATATATAAAGAGTTTGATAATTCATTTTAAAAACAAATAATCATTTGAAATATCAAAATAGTCATTTCCATTTAAAATTATTAAACCTTGAAAATAGAAGGTAAGGCATTATTTAAAATACATTTCAAAATCATATGAAATAGTAAAAATCAATTTTTTGAAAATAGAGTATGTTTAAATAACCCAAAACAATTTATAAATAGGGTTTATTAAGAAATTGGAAGTAATATATTGGATTCCACTTCAACTTCGAGTAATTTATTTTATTCAAACAAAAGTTTTAATTTTTAGTGATTTTTTTAAAACATTCCAAATTTTTGGGATGTTACAGGTTAGTCCCAAAAAATGTATAAAGGTGATATAAAGTAGATGCAAAACATGTAGCAATTGGTATAAAACAAGCATGGAACATCAAAAATTATAGATACGTTTGAGACGTATCAGCATCCCCAAGCTTAGTTCCTACTCGTCCTCGAGTAGGTAAACGATAAAAACAAAATAATTTTTGAGGTGACATGCTACTATCATAATCTTGATCATATAATATTGCAAGGCACATGTAAATGAATGAAGTGATCCAAGTCAATGGTCTATAATTTGCTACCAAATAGATAATGAGTAAACAATGAATCACACAAGCTAAACGTTTTCATGAATAGTACTTTCGAGACAAGCATCAAACAGTTTTGCATAAGTGTTAACTCATAAAGCAATAGTTTCTAACAAAAGGTATTTAATCAACACAAAGGAAGAATTTAGTTTCAGCATTTGCTTCAACTTTCAACATATTTATCTCATGGATATTGTCAACACAAAGTAGTATAACAAGTCCAATACATTGCATATAACGCATGTTGTAACAAAGTTGACACTAGTGTTTGCTTGTGGAAGACAGAAAGAATAGGAAAACTGACTCAACATAAAAGTAAAAGAAAGGCCCTTCGCAGAGGGAAGCAGGGATTAAATCATGTGCTAGAGCTTTTAGGTTTTTGAAAGCATATAGAGATTGCATAAAATATTTGATACTCCTCCCAACCTTGCTAACACAAGCCATGGCTAACCGAATCCTCGGGTGCCTTCCATCAATCACATACCATGGAGGAGTATCTATTTTTGAGAGGTGTTTGTTAATTGTCAACGAATGGTAGCGGGTGAGAACAGTATTCTACCTGTCGAACGGACTTTTAAGAGCGGCTCCCATGAAGGACGTTATTTCTACCAGCAAGGCAGATCATCCCTCTTTCTCTTTGGTTTACACACATTCAGGTATTTCACTGTTTGTCATTGCTTACTGATGAATCAGGGCAAAAGTGTGAAGAGAATTAATTGGTTAAAGTTGTAATTAATTGGGACTGGGCACCCCGTTGCCAGCTCTTTTTGCAAGTTATTGGATAAGCGGATGTATATGCCACTAGTCCAGGTGTAAAAGTCCACTCGACAAATAGAATAAAGAATAACCACACTAATTCCTCATGAGCTAGTAAACATTGACACAAAAAGGGAATAATAACATTTTGAATAATTTAAAGGTAGCACATGAAAAATTTACTTGGAGTGGCAAGGAAATACCACATATAGGTAGTTATGGTGGACACAAATGGCATGGATTTTGGCTCAAGGATTTGGATGCACGAGAAGCATTCCCTCTCAGTACAGAGTTTAGGCTAGCAAGGTTATGTAAGCAAACAAGAATATCAACCCGTACACCAAGTTTTATATGACAAACATATTGCAAACGTTATAAGACTTCATACCGTCTTCCTTGTTAACCAAACCCTGTTATTAGAAAATATCTAGACCTTAGAGGTACCACCGATGCAAACCAAATTTTCAACAAGCTTTACGGTAGTTCTTCACTAATAGGCTTAACTCATGTGATGCACAATTTAATCATGATCTACTTGTTAACTCAAAACAATTGACAAGCATCAAGTTATCCATTTTAGTGATCTACAAGATTAAGCAAGTTTTTCCTTATACCAATTACCACATGCAACATTTTCTGAACCAACCAAACACCAATCAATTTATTTCATCAACTCTCCAAACAAATATAAGTGAAGCAAGAGAGTACTTTCTACAAAAGAAAGCTAATAGCTCTGACAAGAGATACATGAAAACAAGAGCTAAAAGCTGAACAGCGCTAGATATGAATACTCAACAAATATAAGTGAAGAATAGGAGTATTCTCATGAAAAAGCGGAGCGTGTCTCTCTCCCAATCAAGAATGCTAGGGTCCAGTCAAGCTTTATTGAAAATAAAAGTGCAATACTGAAAATAAAAGCACACAGACGCTCCAAGAAAAGCACATATGATGTGAAAGAATTAAAATATAGTTTCACTAGAGATGACCTGATAATTTTGACGATGAAGAAGGGGATGCCTTGGGCATCCCCAAGCTTAGACGCTTGAGTCTTCTTGAAATATGCTGGGGAGATCCATGGGAGCCTCCCCAAGCTTAAGCTCTTCACTCTTCTTGATCCTATTATATCATCCTTCTCTCTTGACCCTTGAAAACTTCCGTCACACCAAACTCAAAGTAGATCTCATTAGAGGGTTAGTGCATAATCAAAAATTCACATGTTCTATAAAGACGCAATATGATTTGTTACTTTAAACATTAGCTACAGCCACTGATGTTATGTGAAGCTCTTCCACCCAAAAAAGAATTTCACTCAACACTAGTAAAAGAGAGAATGCAAAAATAAAAAGGCATAATCTGTCTAAAACAGAACAGTCCGCAAAGACGAATTTTTTCGAGGCACTTACGACGCTCAGATCGAGAAACTCTGAACTAATGAAAGTTTCAGACATTCATAAAGATTACGCACAAAAATTTCAGATTTAATTAACAATCTGGTGATTTTAGGAATTTCGTACAGTGAACAGCAAAAATCTGTTTCTGCGCAGCAATCAAAATTAAGCATCATCTTATCATTAGAGGCTACTCTTGGCACAACAATGCGAGAAAATAAAGATACAAAGGAGTTGCTACAGAAGTAAACAAACCTTGACTCAATAAAAGAAAAATTGCAGAAAAATAAAATGGGTTGCCTCCCATAAGCGCTTTTCTTTAACGCCTTTTAGCTAGGCACAAAGCATGCATCAAGTATTACCAAGTGAAGAAGCATCAACATTGTAATTTGTTCGAACAATAGAATCATAAGGTGGCTTAATCTTCTTCCTAGGAAAGTGTTCCATACCTTTCTTGAGAGGAAATTGATATTTTATATTCCCTTCTTTCATATCAATAATAGCACCTACAGTCCTAAGAAAAGGTCTTCCCAGCACAATAGGGCATGATGGATTGCACTCAATATCCAAGACAATAAAATCAACGGGGACATAATTGTTGTTAACCATGATAAGAACATCATCAATTCTTCCCAAAGGTTTTTTAATAGTAGAATCAACAAGGTGAACATCCAAGTAACAATTTTCCAAAGGTGCTAAATCAAGCATATCATATAATCTTTTAGGCATAACAGAAATACTAGCACCAAGGTCACACAAAGCATTGCAATCAAAGTCATTCAATTTCAATTTAATGATGGGCTCCCAACCATCTTCTAACTTCCTAGGGATAGAAGCTTCATGTTTAATTTCTCTTCCCTAACTTGCATGAGAGCATTAGTAATATGTTTAGTAAAAGCCATGTTTATAGCACTAGCATTAGGACTTCTAGCTAGCTTTTGCAAGAACTTAATTACTTCAGAAATATTGCAACCATCAAAATCAAAGTCATTATTATCAAAAGTAATGGAATTATTCTCTTCCTTATTGCTAGAAATTTCAGCATCTTTATCAAGGACAGTTTCAGAGTTATCAGGCAATTTAGGACATTTTGCAATAGAAGTGGAAACATTACCAACACCAACTATCTTGCCATTAATGGTAGGAGGTTTGTTAACACTTGAGTTTGAAGCATTTTCAGAAGTAGTAATAGTATAAACTCTAGCAATATTATTCTTTCTAGCAATTTCATCCTCTCTTTCCCATCTAGCATGCAATTCAGCTAACATCCTCACATTGTTATCAATTTTAACTTGTATAGCATTGAGAGTTTTGCTCTCTTTAACATCATGAGGCATGTTCTTTAGTTTCAATAAGTCAACATCAAGAGCAAGACTATCAACTTTAGAGGAAAGCACATCAATTTTCCCAAATTTCTCCTCAACAGTTTTATTGAAAGCAGTTTGTGTACTAATAAAATCCTTAAGCATAACTTCAAGATCAGAGGGTACACTCTTATTATTATTGTAGGAGTTACTATAGGAATTTCCATAACCATTGCCACTATTAGAAGGATAGGGCCTATAATTGCTATTACCAAAATTATTCCTATAAGCATTGTTGTTGAAATTATTATTTTTAATGAAGTTCACATCAACATGCTCTTCTTGAGCAACCAAAGAAGCTAAAGGAACATTATTTGGATCAACATGTGTTTGACCATTTGCAAGCATAGACATAATAGTATCAATTTTGGCACTCAAGGAGGAGGTTTCCTCAACAGAATTTACCTTCTTACCTGTTGGAGCTCTCTCGGTGTGCCACTCAGAATAATTAATCATCATATCATCAAGAAGCTTTGTTGCAGCACCCAAAGTGATGGACATAAAGGTACCTCCAGCGGCCGAATCCAATAAATTCCTCGAAGAAAAATTTAATCCTGCATAGAAGGTTTGGATGATCATCCAAGTAGTCAGTCCATGAGTGGGACAATTTTTAACCAATGATTTCATTCTCTCCCATGCTTGAGCAACATGTTCATTATCAAATTGCTTAAAATTCATTATGCTACTTCTCAAAGAAATAATCTTAGCAGGAGGATAATATTTTCCAATAAAAGCATCTTTGCATTTAGTCCATGAATCAATACTATTTCTAGGCAAAGATAGCAACCATTCTTTAGCACGTCCTCTCAAGGAGAAAGGAAAAAGTTTCAGTTTAATAATATCACCATCTACTTCCTTGAGCTTTTGCATTTCACAAAGTTCAACAAAGTTATTAAGGTGAACAGCAGCATCATCAGTACTAACACCAGAAAATTGCTCTTTCATAACAAGATTTAAAAGTGCAGGTTTAATTTCATAAAATTCTGCTGAAGCAGCAGGTGGAGCAATAGGTGTGCATATGAAATCATTGTTGTTCGTGCTAGTGAAATCACACAACTTAGTGTTCTCAGGAGTACTCATTTTAGCAGAAATAAAAACAGTACAGAAAATAACTTGAAAGTAAACTAGATGCAAGTAACTAATTTTTTTGTGTTTTTGATAATTGAAAGCAAACAAGATAAAATAAAATAAACTAAGCAAGACAAAAACAAAGTAAAGAGATTGGAAGCGTGAAACTCCCCTTGCAGAAGACTGCTGTCTCCCCGGCAACGGCGCCAGAAAAATAGCTTGATGACGTGAAACACACGTTCGTTGGGAGACCCCAAGAGGAAGGTATGATGTAGTCAGCAGCAAGTTTTCCCTCAGAAAGAAACCAAGGTTATCGAACCAGTAGGAGCAGCAACTCTTCAGAAGGTTGTCAACCGCCAGAAAAATAGCTGTTAGGGAGTCTGGACTGTTGACGTGGAATCTGCACACAACACAATCAAACTACTTTGCCCCAACGAAACAGTGAGGTTGTCAATCTCACTGGCTTGCTGAAAACAAAGGATTAAACGTATGGTGTGGAAAATGAGTATTAAATTGCAGAGAATGAAAAAGGAACAGTTTGCAGTTTGTGGTTGTTTAATCAGTGTAAAAGAATGGACCGGGGTCCACAGTTCACTAGTGGTGTCTCTCCATAAAAGATAACTAACATGTTGGGTGAACAAATTACAGCTGGGCAATTGACGAATAGTGAGCGCATGACAATGCATATACATGACATGTTGACTACTATGATATTTAATTGGGCATTACGACATAATACATAGATCGTTATCCAACAGCATCTATGACTAATAATCCACCGCCGGGTTGTCATCCGAGTCCCCCGTTGGTATTAAGTTGCAAGCAACGGATAATTGCATTAAGTAAAGTGCGTAATGTAAACAAACACATATGTCCGTGGACATAGCATCGTTAGGTTATCCCTAGTGGCAACAGCACATCCACAACCTTAGAACTTTCTGTCACTGTCCCAGGTTAAACGGAGACATGAACCCACTATCTAGCATAAATACTCTCTCTTGGAGTTACAAGCATCTACTTGGCCAAAGCATCTACGAGTAACGGAAAGCATGCAAGATCTTAAATAACATATAAGATAGATTGATAATCAACTTGACATAATATTCAATATTCATCGGATCCCAGCAAACACAACATGTAGCATTACAATAATATGATCTTGATCATGTAGGGCAGCTCACAAGATCTAAACATGATGGCACAAAGTGGAGAGACAACCATCTAGCTACTGCTATGAACCCGTAGTCCAAGGATGAACTACTCACGCATCACTCCGGAGGCAGGCATGGCGATGTAGAAGCCTCCGGTGATGATTCCCCTCTCCGGCAGGGTGCCGGGAAGAGGTTCTGAACCCTCCCGAGCTAGGGTTGACGACGGCGGCGTCTCTGGAACTTTTCGTGGATATTTGCTCAGGTACTTAGGGTTTTCGCGTCGGGGGGAATAAGTAGGCGAAAGGGCGGCGGCTGGAGAGGCCCGTGGGGCCCACACCACCCCAGGGCGCGACAGAGGGGGGCCCGCGCCCTGGCCACGTGTGGGGCCCACGTGGCTCCTCTCCGTCGCCTCTTTGGTCCGTCAGATGAGTTCTGGTAAAATAGGGACTCCCGTGTAGTTTCGTCCAATTCCGAGAATATTTCCAGACTAGCTTTTCTGGAATACAAAAACAGCAGAAAACAGGAACTGCCACTTCGGCATCTTGTTAATAGGTTAGTCCCAAAAAATGTATAAAAGTGATATAAAGTAGATGCAAAACATGTAGCAATTGGTATAAAACAAGCATGGAACATCAAAAATTATAGATACGTTTGAGACGTATCAGCGCACAGAAATGTTATCTGTGGCGCACAGGGCAGAGTTATCTGTGGCGCACATTTTGTCTTTGTCGTGTCTCGATGCACGGACACCGGGAGTAGAGGATACCCCCTTTTAGGTTCGGCACGGGGCGCAAAAGAGGCTGAGAATCGTCTCGAGGGTGAGGTCTAGATCAAGCTCTCCTCTCCACGGTCAAAGCATGCAACCAAAGGGACACAAGGAGCTACCCAGGTTCAGGCCGCCCGGAGGCTAAAAGCCCTACTCATGCATGTCTGGATTGATGTGTTCTTCATAGTGTGGTTTACAATGGAGCCTTCCGGACAGGGTACCCGAAAGGGTTTTGGCTGGAGGTAGAAGAAGGACAGATCCTGACTCAGAGGAGATCACCTTCCCCTCTACCTTCGCAGCCCTAGTCTAGTCTTGCTCTGGTTGGACTTATTCCTCTCCCCTCCTCCGTGCCTTGGTCCTCCTTTTATAGGCTAAGGGGTAGCCACAGGGTCACGTGAGGGGCACGAGGGACCTTCGGCGTGAAGGACCCTCCACTGCTGGTTTATGGGGAGACGTGGCCTCTTCTCAGCCTAGCGTCTCCTCTGGACTAGGTGGGAGCGTCCACCTTGGGGTGGACAGTGGCTGACACCACCACGGGCTATGTCTCCGGCCCGCGCCACCATCGCCTTGCTTCCCAAGTCTTCTGAGGTCTTCTAGCATGAGGTGGAGAGCTTATCCACAGTGGTGCGAAGAGGTACCCGAGAGGGAGCCTGGCCTACTGCCGGGAACTCGGGCTCTCGGGGTCTTCCTTGTCTTCCCGCTTGGTTCGGGGACCTGGAAGGCCCCCAGGACCGGAGCCCTTTGTCGATGTAGGTCTTTGCTTGGCCTTCGTGGGGTTGAACGGTGAACCCGCCAACTTGACTTGGGTCTTGGCCTTGTCCATCTTCATCTTGGGCCCACATGGAGTGGACCCACTTTGGCAGCACTAGGGGAACCCCATGTTCTACTGCTGCGAGAGTAGCCCCCGGCATGGTCCCGACGGCTTTTGCTCCAGCTGTCGGGGCTATGACCTAAAACAGGTCAAAGTGGGTCCCGGGCATCTGGTCTTCTTGGCTTTGCTTCGCCAATCGTCTTGACGGTCTTGGAGCTATTCCACTTGGGGGAATGACTGCGGTGGCCTACTCGATTCCCAGTAACGGAAAAACAAGGAGACGGCCGACAGAGGCGCCGCCGAGGCTACAAAAGCGGGTGCGCCCCTTGCATTTTCATCCATCTTTTTCTTCATCCCAACTCCAGGCCTCTCCACAAGCCACAAAGCGCCAATGGCGAGAGCGAAGGGAGGAGTTGGGCGTCCTCGTTCTTCTTCAGCTGCTGCGGAGAGTGGCCCTTCCACTCGTGGTCGGGCCGCTTCGCGAGGTCGTGGGATCCGCAGTCGCGGCGGCCGCGGAGGCCGCGGCTCCGCTGCTCCCCCTCCTAGGAGCATGGTTCACACTGGCTTCGCGCCGTTCGGGTTCATCGTGGATCTGAACCGTGGGCCTCGCAGCCGTCTTCTCCTGCCGGATTCCTTTGCGACGGCGACGGAAGACATCAGACCCTCTGGCTTCTGGCTGCAGGTGGAAGGCTGCCCCAATGGCCCCTCCAAGGCCTTTGCGGAGCACACCGTTGAAGGCGCCATGCTCCTGGGTCAGGGGTGGAAGTCATTTTCCCGCGCCCACCGCCTGTCCCGGGGGCAGTGCTTGGTGTTCCGGTACGACGGGGATGCGACGCTCTCCGTGAAGATCTTCGGTGTCGACGGCGGACGCGTGGAGTGCTGCATGGAGAGCAGCAGCGGCAGCTCGAGCTCCTACGACGAGGATGATGATGAGGAAAGCTCATCTGACATCAAGGTCGAGGGGAGCTCGTCTTCCTGATGGCGAGGAGCTTCGGGCGACGGCCATGGAGATCTCGTTGACCTCCTCCTTGGCGGCCTTGTCAACGTACTTCTGGAAGTAGCGCCTTCCGCTGTACGGCGATGCTCCTTGTTCGCCGGGATCCAACCTTTTTGTTGTAAAAAAGATCGTCCCCCTTGTAGTCCTTGTAAATGAAGAAGAACCTGTTTCCTCCTTGTCTCCGTGTCGTGCTCGTGTGAATGAGAACGAGTTTTTTGCAAAACACGCTCCCATTACTGCGGCAGCCGTACCGCCAGGGGTAGGTGGGGGATGAGAGGCCTATAAAAAGCCCTCAGACCCCAGCCTCGCCGCCACATCTTATCGCTCTGCTCCACTCCTCTTCTTCCCTTGCTTCTCCACGTACCACAGAGCAATGTCCGGCGAAGCAGAGATGGCCTTGTCTGACGTGTCGACGGCGGAGTCGGCCTTTCAAGGCGCGGCGGAGGCGCCCAGCGAAGCTGGAGCCCGAGCCGCCGATGAAAGGGAGGTCGCTCCTCGACCTCGCCCTTCTTTAGTTTTTCCCGCGGTGGGGAACATCGCTGGCTCTGCCGCCATGGAGGCAGCGGTGGCGTTGGCCACTCGAAAGGATACCATCAAGGAGGACCTGTGGAGAGAAGCTGCGGGCAATCCGAGGTTGATCCGCCTCCTCTGCGACCTCGATGATGTGTTCAAGGTAAAGCCTCCTTGAAACTGGGCAAGCAGATCTTGATGGGAAACCTTCATCTTGACACTATCCCCCCACGCAGGAGGAGGAAGACGCCATGGACAAGTTCGTGGACCACGTGTACTTTGTCTGCGACCAGCATGTCCCGGGGTTCGCCAGGAAGTTTCCCGGCCCGTGGGTCCCTGAAGATCCTGCGCAAGTGCCTTCCCTTCCCCAGGCATCCCCGGAAGAAAAGAATGCACCCGGCAAGCAGTAAAATAGAAGACAAGTCTGCACAGCCAGGAGTTCTGAGCTGGCCTTAGTAGCATAGGCTAGATATGTACTTAGGGGAAGCATAACTGAATGTAATTCGGAATTGTAAATTCAAAATGTAAGTTCAGATGAATGCAACCCTAAGGCTCAACTCCCGAAGTCATTTCCCAAACCTTCCTTTGCACTAACGCGCCGTCAAGTTTTCAGAGGAGATCTCTTAGGTGCCAAGTACTCTGACCGCCTGTACCGGTAGCAGTACCCCTAAGAGCACTATACCTTCCGGGAGTCCACT
This sequence comes from Poa pratensis, assembly GCA_947311845.1. Lineage (NCBI taxonomy): Eukaryota > Viridiplantae > Streptophyta > Magnoliopsida > Poales > Poaceae > Poa > Poa pratensis. The sequence continues at coordinate 22,497,948 of CAMZMU010000117.1, forward strand.
CCACAGCCGCGGGTACTAGGCCAGAAGGGAAATCGGACCGTTCGCCGGGGAGGACGCATTACCCCCGCAAAGGCTCTCATTAACTGTCAAGCATCCGCAGGTTGGTGGTATATTGACTCCGAGCGAGATATTATGCCTAGTATGCAAGATGCACATGCAAAGACTTAGCTGATTTTTGCCGCACTCTTGATCTGCTCTGTCCTTCCCAGGTATCCAGCTCCTTAGCCGCTCTTCAGCATCCGTTCCTGTCTCGAGAGAGGCGCTACACACAACAAACTTTCAGTAGGAAAAGAATGGACCCTCCCTACATGTCGTGAAAGTGTTTCATCCGAAGCAACCCGCAAGCAAAGTTGAATGTGCATTTCTGTGTTTATGTTCTTTAAAACACAACACTGCCTGTTCCACTTCTTTCCGCAGCAGTACGGCACGATCAGGTGGCAGCGCCTACTGATAGGCTACTCGCGCTCGACCTGTCAGCCCCCTGCTTGGGGGGTTGTTACGGATAACACACTTCACGACAACAAGAGAGGCTCACGGAATTGAAAAACTTATCTTTTGTTCCTTGGCGACGATTCTTACACCCTTATACAGAACACTAGCCCCTTGGGCGTGCTTAGTTGATTCGACTATCTGCGATTCATGTTCGTAATCAGGGGTAGAATTTTCGGAGATTCTCGATGTTCCAGGCGTTGCCCTCCGGCCTGCCTTTCTCGTCCTCCAGGTAAACAGCTCCGGGTCTCAGGGTATGCGTCACCCGATAAGGTCCTTCCCACTTGGATGACAACTTGTTCATGCCATCAAGTTTCTGCTTCTTGCGGAGAACCAGGTCTCCGGGTTCCAGTACCCGTGAACGGATATGGCGATCATGATAGCGACGGAGCCCTTGCTGGTATCAAGCAGATCGTAAAGAAGCCCGACACCGCACCTCTTCCAGGAAGTTGATGTCATCAATCCTCCTCTCAGCTTGTGCGTCTTCATCATAGGCAAGTACCCGGGGAGATCCGTGCCTGAGTTCTGTTGGCAAGACGGCTTCGGCTCCATAGATAAGGAAGAAAGGTGTTTCTCCAGTTGCTCTGCTTGGTGTGGTTCTGAGGGACCACAAGACGCTTGGTAGATGCTCAATCCAAATCTTGCCCTTGATCTTGCTTGACTTCTTTGGAGGAGCGTCACGCTCTGCCACAAGCACAGCGCTGATCACTTGGTTGGTGGCAGCAATGTACAGTAGCAGGGGCTCTTTTTCTTCTGGTGCCACGAGGATTGGCGGCGAGGCGAGGTAGCGCTTGAGGGATTGCAGGGCTTCCTCGGCCTCGGGAGTCCACTCCACAGGGCCTGACTTCTTGAGCAGCCTGAAGAACGGTAAGGCCCGCTCCCCAAGCCTTGAGATGAAGCGCCCGAGTGCAGTGATGCACCCGTTGAGGCGTTGTACGTCCTTGACCCGCCGGGGCGCCTCCATGCGCTCGATCGCCTTGATTTTGGCCGGATTTGCCTCGATCCCTCGGTGAGAGACCAGGAAACCCAGCAGCTTGCGAGAGGGGACCCCAAATACGCACTTGTCGGGGTTGAGCTTGAAGTTGACCCGGCGGAGGTTCTCGAAGGTCTCGTGCAGGTCTTGGATGAGGGAGTCCTTGTACCGGGTCTTGACCACGATGTCGTCGATGTACGCTTCAACGTTGCGGCCCAGCTGATGCCCAAGGCATGCTTGCATAGCGCGCTGGAAGGTAGCGCCGGCATTCCGGAGGCCAAAAGGCATCCGGGTGTAGCAGTAGCAGCCCTTGGGAGTGATGAAGGCCGTATTCTCCTGGTTCTCGAGCGCCATCATGATTTGGTGGTACCCGGAAAAGGCATCCAAGAAGCACAACAGCTCGCACCCGGCCGTGGAATCCACAATCATGTCGATCCGTGGCAGAGGGAACGGGTCCTTGGGACAGGCCTTATTCAGGTCTGTGAAGTCGATGCAGAGTCTCCACTTGAAGGTCTTGGGTTTTGGCACCACCACGGGGTTGGCCACCCAGGTTGGGTGGGGAACCGACCGGATGACGCCAGCTTCTATCAGTTTATCCACTTCGGCGATGATGAATTCCAGCTTTTCCTTGCTTTGGTTCCGGAGAACCTGCTTCACGGGGCGAGCCCCCGGACTGACCGCCAGTTTGTGCTCGATCACCTCCCTTGGAACACCGGGCAAACCTGACGCTTCCCACGCGAAGACATCAGAGTTTTCCCGAAGGAAGGCGACAGGCACGCTTTCCTATTTGTCGGTGAGGCGGGCATCGATAGTGATGGAGCGGACGCCGTCACTGGTCAATGCCACCTTCTTGGTCAGCTGAGGATCGCCATGGAATGGCGCCTTCTTGGAGGGAGTACATTTGGAGCCCCCAGGGTGCCCTTCGTCCCCAGAGAGAGCCCCAGCATCATCCTCCTGTACACCTTGAGGGACATCCGCCATGATTGCCACGGTCTGGTTCAGCTGGTGAACGCAGTAGATGGCGTCGTCGATGTCGGCCTTGACCTTGATGACGCCCCACGGCGCCGGGATCTTCAGCATGTTGTAGGCGAAGTGGGAGACGGCCATGAACTTGGCCAGAGCAGGCCGGCCAAGTATGCCGTTGTACGGGAGTGGGGTATCTGCGATGTCGAAGACGATTTCCTCGGTGCGGAAGTTCTTGGAGTCGCCGAAAGTGACCGGAAGTGTGATCTTCCCAAGGGATCGAGTGACACTTCCGTTCACGCCTTGGAACACTCCGGTGTCTTGCAAGCGAGACAGAGGAATTTGAAGGATAGCCAGGACCTTCGCCGTCAGCAAGTTGAGGCTGGAGCCCCCGTCGACCAGCATCTTGGTGACCTTGTAGTTGTGGATGATGGGTGACACGATCAACGGCAGAGTCCCAACCCTGGCAGTGCTGGCGGGGTGATCTTCTGGGTCGAAGGTGATGACTTGACCGGACCAGTCCAGGGGCTTGGGCGGAGCAGAAGCAACCGCATTCAGCTCCCGGACAAGTCTCTTGCAGGCGCCGTTGGAGGGAGGCAGAGAAGACCCTCCATGGATGCACCCGACAACTCCAGTGACTTCCTGATATTTCCCACCTTTGCCTCCTTGGGGAGCCGGAGCTTCCCCGTTGTTGTCGTGGGCTGCCTCCGGGTTGTTGTACCCGTGGCCACCCTGTCCGCCGTGTCCTCCTCCACGGCCCCCGCGACCACTGCCACGACCCCACCCACGGCCGCCTCCGCCTTGGCGACCCGTGGGACAGTCACGAGCGATGTGCCCGGCAGTGCCGCAGCTGTAGCAAACGTCAGGACTGACCCCGTCAGCTCGGTGCTGCTCCCGGATGGCGAGGTTCTTGAGCATGCGACAGTCCTTGAGCAGGTGGTTACCTTCTGGATGGATGTGACACCAGGGGTCACCTTCACCTTCTTCCTCGGAAGTCGATGCAGGTTTGGCCTTCTTCGGAAGAGGCTCGGTGACGAAGATCCGCTTGTTGGGTCCAGGGTCTGATGCATGTAAAATGCATACATGAACTTTGCATGTTATTACTAGATATTCCTACATATTTGCAACTTATATGATGTTATATTCATGTTTTATAATGATTTCGGGATTTTCTAAACAATCCCCCCTCTTTTGGTTCTAACTCTGTTTTCCAGAAAACGTCTTTTTTAGTGTTTCGGACTTTCCGGGAGCTTCGGGACTCCAAAAAGGGCAAGGCCAAAGAGCACGGTTCAGAATTTTCGAGACGAACGCAATGGGCTGAAAATGAAGACCAGAAGCCCAACCAGCTGGAAACTAGAGGGCCCCAGCGGTCAGATTCCCTGGCCGCGTGAGGACCCCTCTTTTCCCCCTCGTGGCTCCGATGCCGTCCGTTTTCGTCTCCGTGGCTTCGTCTTGACCTAAAACCGGCTATAAAAATAGTCCCCCGGGGAGTTTCGGGAGGAGGCGGCGGAGAAACACAAAACCACGAAACAGAGAGTCAGAAGGCTGCCGCCGGAGAAGATCGGAGGGGGGAAACGCCGCCGGAATCACCTCCGGAGGGCTCCACCCCCCTCCGGCGTGTTCATCATCAACATCTACAGCAAGATCATCTCCATCTCTCCACTGTAAACTCTTGGCAAACATGATATATGATGCAATATACTATTCCCTTGATCTATTGTGTCTCCCCATCTATGTTTGAGAAGTGATTTGTTCATGGCAATAGTGAAATAGTTCGTTGATTGGTTGCATACAAGTTTTGTTATCTTTTATGATTGTCTTTATGTACAATATATGAGTGCACACATATGTTGGGGAATGCATGTAAGGTGATCACCGGTAATGTAATGGAGTGAGGGAGACTTGGGAGGACATGTAAACCTGAGACCGAGTCATGAAGTTACTTTATTGGGGGATATATATAGGGGACCTTAGAACTTAAGGCTATGGTGGGACTTTTATGTCTTAATAATTCTTGTGTGCTCATTTACTTGGCCATGAGATCCATCATAAGGGGTTTTAGTTCATTTACTTGGCTACACCTATTTATGGCTCCTTCCTAGAAGAAACAATTAAGACTGAAACATGTGCTTCACTAATTGTGACAACCACACGAATGAAATAACAATTGCTAGAACATTTGCTCCCTTGAGATATTTGCTACTTGAGATATTTGCTACTTGCTACTTTGAGAAACTTGCTCTAAGAAACTTGCGTTTGAAACTTGATTGAGAAACTTGTTACTAGATAAACCCATTCCACATCACTTGCTTTCATTAGTTAGTTCCTTTCATATTTAAACTTATTGCTTTGCACAAACGGCCATATAAGAGGGTTATAGGGCTTTAGAGAATAGATAGTTTACCTTCAGCTCCTCGTGGGTTCGACACTCAAATACTTATCGAATTGTGCTACAGTGATTCCTTGCTCTTGGGGATTATCAAGCACTTTTCTGGCGCCGTTGCCGGGGAGCGTTGTGCTAAGCTTTTATTCTTGTTTGCATTGCATACTAACATATAAATCTAAAACATTATTATAAAATGGAAAACAACCAAACAATTATAGAACTGTATAATATCTATCTTGAGTTAGGACATGAAGTGTTTGAGGAGAAAATTAAATTTTATTTGCATAACAATCATGTTTGTGGTAGTACTAATTCGTTGAACACCTTTATTGCTAATGCTAAGGAAAACCTTAAGCTTGGGGAAGTTTGTTTTGATGAATATGATATTTTTAGTCCCCCAAGTTTGGAAGAGAAAATTTATTTTGATGATACTATGTCTCCCATTTATGATGATTACAATGATGTATATGATATTTTCAGTCCACCTACTATTGAGGATGAAAGTGATTTAATTGAGTTTGATGATCCATTATGCTCATTAGATGATAAGTCTTTATGTGGTGATTCTATTCAAAACTATGTGGTTATGTTTAACTTTAATGCTTGCAACTATTATGAGAGAGGAAGAGATAAGAATCCCCTTTATGTTTCTATGTTATTTAAAATGCAAGCTATTGATTATTATATGCATTGGTTACCTCAAATTTGTTGTTATTTATTCATATATAAAATTCCAATGCATAGGAAGAGAGTTAGACTTAAAAGTAAATTGTTTAATATTCTGTGGTGTGTTCCTTATGCTTTAATTTCCTATTCGGTTTGAGCACACCTTTATATCTTTACAACATGTAAAATATCTTTACCTACTGTTTTGTGACAATTAGTTTAAGATTTTCATTTTATATAAAATTTGGGAAAGTAAATGAGAAGGATGAGTAATGGAGAAGTTGGGGTCGACCTTGAACATGTGTTGTTCATGCCAATGGAACCGTTGCAAAGTCTCTATCATTAAAACTTTTCCCAAAGCTAAAACCAAATAAAAAGAGTGTTTATGTTGTATATATTTGCTTCTCCTTTTGCCTTTTTGCTAAATCAAAAACAACAAAAATATTTTCCTTCTTCTTTGATTGTTTCTCTTGATTCTTGCTTGGTTCTTTTTGATTTTTATCTTCAGCTTAAGTTTTGGGTTTTTGAGTCAAGGTGCTTGTTTACTACCGTAACATCACCTTTGTATCTTATTTTTCATCTTAATGGCAAGAATAACCTCTTTTGAGAGGTAGGATTAAACAATAGTGATTTGCTGTCCAGAAAACAGATGCCTGAGCTTCACTGCGAAAAATGTATAAAATCACAGAAGAGGAATTTTGACCTGATATTTTACGACAGCAATATTCAGTTATTAATACACATTTCATTAGTTCAAAGTTTTCTGATTTGAGCAACGTAAGTGCCTCTGAAAATTCACTCTTTACGGGCTGTCCATTTTTGACAGATTCTGTCTTTATTTTGCATTACTCTCATTACTTGTGTTTTGTGTGGTTCTATTGATCAAAGAGCAATACACAACCATAGTAATATTAGCTAATGTGTAGAATCAACTCATGATATGTCTTTGCTGTACCTATGAGGATTTCATTTATGGAGACACTAACCCCTCTAATCAAGTTTTAAGATGAGTTTTGTGTGAAGAGAACTTTCAAGTGGAAGAGTTGAGGGTGATGAATAAAGATCACGAGGGACAAACACTCAAGCTTGGGGATGTTACCCCTAGGCTCACCCTACATATATCAAATAAGTACAAGAATTTAAGCTTGGGGATGCCAAGCCACCTCACTCCAACCATCTTGATACCAAGTAAGTAAGCCTAGCTATATGGCTATAAAGAAAGCGCTTTACGGGAGGCAACCCGGTTGTTTTTACTTTTGATTTTCTTTGTGTCCTCTTGCTGTAACAAGAGACTTAGTTTTTAGTTTAGTTTCTGGAATTCTTAATAAAGTGCCAAGTTTTACCTATTTTGGCTTGAAAAAGTTGCTTTTTGCATTCGGAGATTTTATTCCAGCACGAATCTGTGCACGGTATGATTTTTAATTCCTATTCTGTAACTCCGAATGAGCTGAAATTTGAACTGTGGTTGCAACTTTTCATCCTCTGTGAGCGTGAATTTTTTCAGATTTTTTCGACATATTTAAGTAGGGTAGAAAAATACGTTTTGCTGCTGCTGTTTTTCTGGACGGATTCTGTCCCATTTTGTTTGATGCATTCTTTGAACTTTTAACTTGAATCTTTTTGATCCAATTGAGTTTATAAGTAGGCATACAACATTATACACTTTCTGGACATTCATATGAATTTTTGTTTAAGGATTTTATGCAGCAAGCAATTCATTTGTCTATCACTACTAATGTCACCCCACAGAAAAGAAATGGGAGAAACGGTGTTTTGAAGTTTTTTCACAGGGATTAGAGGAGATGCACCAAGAGCTATCCAAGGATGGTGAAGACCATAAGCTTGGGGATGTGAAGACAACCCCACTGGACCAACACACTCTCGGTTTGCACACGTCTAACTTCTGTTTTTCGATCAATGCACCCTATCACATAAACTTGGAGCGTCTTTTATTTGCTTTTTATTTTGATTTTTTTTTTTGAGACCACCACTATCATTTATATATGAGAAAGCTACTGGAAATTTGGGTTGAATTAAGTTGGATGCTATTAAAAAGATTGGGAAAGGGATGTTTGAGTTGATTCAAAAAGATACATATAGTTGCATGATTCATGTGCTTTTTAATGAGTATTAATTTGCAAGTGTTTTATCAAGAGCTATCTTTTATTCATGTTTTGATGCTGAATGTCACTTTACTTTGTTTAACATGGATTGGTTAGTTCTATGGACACTTATGCATGCATTTAGACGGTCAACTTTCTCCCTTTTGCTAGCCCAAAAAATTCCAACAAGTAAAAACTTGTTTTCCAACACCTTCAACCAAAGTTTTTCCAGTGAGTCCACCATATCTACCTGTTAGCTTTATGCTATTCCAAGTATGTTTATCATGTTATATTGTATTATCTTTGCTTCCAAATTAAAATGCTTATGTTATTGATTGTTATGGGAAAAGTTGGTTAAAAAGCTCTCACGAACTTGATGCACACTTTACTTTCATTGCACTTAATAAACATGAACCATTGTGATTAAAATTATGAAGTTGTGTGCTTGACAAGAGTCTTGGTTGGGAGTTAGCTCATATGTGCTGTCACATGGCAAGCTTTCAACAGTGCTCTTAATTATATTTAGTTGATATCATGTACTTTTGTTTATGGATGCCTAACATTGTGTGAAATAAAAGTGGAAACTTGGTAAGTTTGAGGAGTAAGTATAAATGGCTAGAGAGACACCGGGCGGCTAACCCAAGCCATGCATCATTCATGGTGGAAATTTACTTACATATCACGGTGGACCTTCAGTGAGGCACTTCACAATAAAAAGCTATAACAATAGTAAATAAAAGAGTGCTGAGATTGTCCATTTTGTTTGTTTGTCTTGTCATTTTGACATGGGCTTGTTCCATGTCCTGGGACAAGAGGTACCCCGGGAGCAACTCTTAATGATGCTATTATTACTTGCAATGACTTTAACTTGAACTTGCTTTGTGACCCGAGTTGAGTAGCCAGTTGGAGAGGTACTTGTATTCAAGGGGCATGAGGCATTCAACCCATACTTTGTCAAGCACATTACTCATATTTGCTTTCACTTTAAACTTTAACCATTCAAGATGCTATGATAGGGGTAATGAGAGCTCCACACCAATGGATACCACATTGCAAACATTAACTTAAGTAGAAGCATTTGGAAGCTAGATGAAACTTATTCATGTTTTACCTCTACTTATTTATCTATCTTTCCAAAGTGTCCACCTTTTATATTCAGATTTACAAGAGTACTCTATGACCATTATAGGATGTTTTTACTTTTCATTATGCATACATTTGGTCCATAGTACTTTCTTCTATGTTACACTTTGTGAATTATCATTGAACATCCTTTCATTGAATATTTGATATCACTTCATAATCTATCTTGTATATTGCTACTCCTTTGAGAATGAATCATTTGACTTTATGTAGCAATAGTAATCATCTTTGATATCCATTGATAGTATTAAAATGCAAAGTCCATGTTAGTTTTATCACCTTCATACTCGAGGACGAGTATAGGTTAAGCTTGGGGATGTTGATGCATGTAAAATGCATACATGAACTTTGCATGTTATTACTAGATATTCCTACATATTTGCAACTTATATGATGTTATATTCATGTTTTATAATGATTTCGGGGATTTTCTAAACAATCCCCCCTCTTTTGGTTCTAACTCTGTTTTCCAGAAAACGTCTTTTTTAGTGTTTCGGACTTTCCGGGAGCTTCGGGACTCCAAAAAGGGCAAGGCCAAAGAGCACGGTTCAGAATTTTCGAGACGAACGCAATGGGCTGAAAATGAAGACCAGAAGCCCAACCAGCTGGAAACTAGAGGGCCCCACGCGGTCAGATTCCCTGGCCGCGTGAGGACCCCTCTTTTCCCCCTCGTGGCTCCGATGCCGTCCGTTTTCGTCTCCGTGGCTTCGTCTTGACCTAAAACCGGCTATAAAAATAGTCCCCCGGGGAGTTTCGGGAGGAGGCGGCGGAGAAACACAAAACCACGAAACAGAGAGTCAGAAGGCTGCCGCCGGAGAAGATCGGAGGGGGGAAACGCCGCCGGAATCACCTCCGGAGGGCTCCACCCCCCTCCGGCGTGTTCATCATCAACATCTACAGCAAGATCATCTCCATCTCTCCACTGTAAACTCTTGGCAAACATGATATATGATGCAATATACTATTCCCTTGATCTATTGTGTCTCCCCATCTATGTTTGAGAAGTGATTTGTTCATGGCAATAGTGAAATAGTTCGTTGATTGGTTGCATACAAGTTTTGTTATCTTTTATGATTGTCTTTATGTACAATATATGAGTGCACACATATGTTGGGGAATGCATGTAAGGTGATCACCGGTAATGTAATGGAGTGAGGGAGACTTGGGAGGACATGTAAACCTGAGACCGAGTCATGAAGTTACTTTATTGGGGGATATATATAGGGGACCTTAGAACTTAAGGCTATGGTGGGACTTTTATGTCTTAATAATTCTTGTGTGCTCATTTACTTGGCCATGAGATCCATCATAAGGGGTTTTAGTTCATTTACTTGGCTACACCTATTTATGGCTCCTTCCTAGAAGAAACAATTAAGACTGAAACATGTGCTTCACTAATTGTGACAACCACACGAATGAAATAACAATTGCTAGAACATTTGCTCCCTTGAGATATTTGCTACTTGAGATATTTGCTACTTGCTACTTTGAGAAACTTGCTCTAAGAAACTTGCGTTTGAAACTTGATTGAGAAACTTGTTACTAGATAAACCCATTCCACATCACTTGCTTTCATTAGTTAGTTCCTTTCATATTTAAACTTATTGCTTTGCACAAACGGCCATATAAGAGGGTTATAGGGCTTTAGAGAATAGATAGTTTACCTTCAGCTCCTCGTGGGTTCGACACTCAAATACTTATCGAATTGTGCTACAGTGATTCCTTGCTCTTGGGGATTATCAGGGTCCCGCTTCTTGTTCTTGGCTGGAGTGACCTTGTCCTCGGGCTCATCCTCCCCGGGGAACTTGACTCCTTCTTCAGCTCGAGCGCACCGATCTGCAAGCTCCCAGAGCTTACGGGCAGACTCGACGTGGTGGATGCTCAGCTTCTCGCGCATCTTGGGGTTGCGAACGTTGGCGTGGAAGGACTGGATCACCAACTCCTCCTTGATGCACGGGATGGTGTTCATCTTCTGGGTGAAGCGCTGGATGAACTTGCGAAGAGTTTCACCCGGAAGCTGCTTGAAGTCGTGGAGGTCGCTGGGAGCCCCCGGGCGCTCGTACCCGCCTTGGAAAGCCCCCAGGAACTGTTCCTTCAGCGCCCGCCAGGAACGGATGGAGCACTTGGGAAGGTTGAGAAGCCAGGTCTGGGCATCTCCCTTCAGGGCCAAAGGGAACCAGTTGGCCATCATGACTTCGTCGGCCCGGCGACTAGTGCAGCAAGAGAGTAGATCTGCAGAAAGTCCCGGGGATTCGTGGTGCCGTCGTAGCGAAGAACGTCGATCTTGAACTTCTTGGGCCAGTTGAAGTGGCGGAACTCAGGGGCGAGGGCGAGGCAGCCCTCGGCGAGGTCGATGTCACGATCTTCCTGATACGCCTCAAACGTATCTATAATTTTTGATGTTCCATGCTGATATTATATCAATTGCTACATGTTTTGGTTACACTTTATATCATTTTTATGCATTTTCTGGGACTAACCTATTAACAAGATGCCACAGTGCCAGTTCCCTGTTTTCTGCTATTTTTGGTTTCAGAAAATCTATTAAGGAAATATTCTCGGAATTGGACGAAACAAAAGACATCGTCAATAATATCACGAGGAGATCACGGAGTCCAAAGGGGAGTCGGAGCAGACCCACCAGGGGGCCACGCCACACTAGGGCGCGGCCCAGGGTGGGCCCGCGCCCCCTATGGCGTGGTGGCCCCCCTCGGCCACCGACGCCGCCTCTTCGCCTATATATTCTCCGCGACGCAAAAATCCTATTACGGTCGATCATATTCCACGAAAAGTTCCGTCGTGGCCGTCATCATCAATCTCAGATCGGAGGAGTTCTGAAGCTCTTCCCGGCACCCTGCCGGAGGGGAGATCATCACCGGAGGGCTCTACATCACCATGCCTGCCTCCGGAGTGATGCGTGAGTAGTCCACCCCTGGACTACGGGTCCATAGCAGTAGCTAGATGGTTGTCTCTCTACCTTGTGCTTCCATGTTTAGATCTTGTGAGCTGCCTAACATGATCAAGATCATCTTATTGTAATGCTAGATGTTGTGTTTGCTGGGACCCGATGAATATTGATACCATGTTTATTCAAGTTGTTTATCTATGTGCTCTTGATCTTGCATGCTCTCCGTTGCTTGTAGATGCTTTGGCCAAGTAGATGCTTGTGACTCCAAGAGGGGGTATTTATGCTCGATAGTGGGTTCAGTCTCTAGATATCTGGATCAGTGACAGAAAGGTCTAAGATGGTAGATGTGCTGTTGCTACTAGGGATAAAACATTGGTGCAGTGTCCAAGGGCACTTGTATTGATTACATTACACACTTTACTTCATGCAATAATCTGTTGTTAGCAACTTAATACTGAATAGGATGCGGATGCTGCCTTGAAGGTGGATTATTTAGGCATAGATGTTGTTGGAATAACGGTCTATGTACTTTGTTGTAATGCCCACTAGATTTCATAGTAGAAATCTTGGCATGTATTGCATTGTTATGCCCTCTCTATTTGTCAATTGCCCAGCTGTAATTTGTTTACCCAACATGCTAGTTATCTGTTCTGAGAGAGACACCACTAGTGAACTGTGGACCCTGGTCCAATTTCCTCATACTGTTTACACAACCTCCTGCAATCATCTGTTTCTTGTTACTTGCTGTTTTTCCTGCTGTTTTCCACACCATACGTTTAAACTATTTGTTTCTGCAAGACCGGAGAGATTGACAACCTCTCTGTTTCGTGTTGGGCAAAGTTCTGGTTTGTGTCTGTGCAGATTCCACGTTGGTGCAAGCTCCCTAGCGCCAGGGGGAGTCAACATCAACAACCTTCCGATAGATCGTCAAGTCCTACTGGATTGATAACCTTGGGTAGATTATTCAAGGGAAAACTTCTGCTGTCTACATCATAACCTTCCTCTTGGGGTTCACCAACACGTAGCCATCAAGCTGTTTTCTGGCGCCGTTGCCGGGGAAGTACTCATCATCACCATCATCATCATCATCCTAAAATACTCTCCCGTCAACCAGGCACCAGCTGTTTTCTAGCGCCGTTGCCGGGGACTTGGAGGCTATTGGAAAGGGGAGTCTCTCTGTTCCAATCTCTTTACTTTGTTTTTTGTCTTGTTTTAGTTTTGTTTTGCTTGCTGTTAAAAATCAAAAACCCAAAAAAAAATCCTGCATCTAGTTTTTAATTTCGAGTTGTGCTTTTGTTTGTTTAGTCTTGCTAAATGAGTAATCCTGAAAATACTAAGTTGTGTGACTTTACTAGCACAAACAACAATGATTTTATCTGTACACCCATTGCTCCACCTGCTTCAAAAGCAGAATTTTATGAGATTAAGCCTGCACTGTTAAATCTGGTTATGAAAGAGCAATTTTCTGGTGTTAGTACTGATGATGCTGCTGCCCACTTAAACAACTTTGTTGAACTTTGTGATATGCAAAAGTATAAGGAGGTAGAGAGTGATATTATTAAGCTGAAATTGTTTCCTTTCTCTTTAAGAGGAAGAGCTAAAGATTGGTTGCTATCTTTGCCTAGAAATAGTATTGATTCCTGGACTAAATGCAAAGATGCTTTCATTGGAAAATATTATCCTCCTGCTAAAATTATCTCCTTGAGAAGTGGTATTATGAACTTTAGGCAACTTGATAATGAGCATGTTGCCCAAGCTTGGGAAAGAATGAAGTCTTTGGTTAAAAATTGCCCCACTCATGGACTGACTACTTGGATGATCATCCAAACCTTTTATGCAGGACTAAATTTTTCTTCAAGGAATTTATTGGACTCGGCTGCTGGAGGGACCTTTATGTCCATCACCTTGGGTGCTGCTACAAAGCTTCTTGATGATATGATGGTAAATTATTCTGAATGGCACACTGAAAGGGCTCCAACTGGTAAGAAGGGAAGACCTTTTCTGAGAACTGTTGGTGCTGTTATTGATATGAGAGAGGGGAATATAAAATTTCAATTCCCACTCAAGAAAGGTATGGAACACTTCCCTAGGAAGAAGATGAAATACTCACATGATACAGTGTCAAGACAAATTATGGTTTTGGATTTTCTGGTCTTGACAATACTTGATGCATCTCTTCATGCCTAGCTCAAAGGCATTAAAGAAAAGCACTTCTGGGAGATAACCCATGTTTTTATTTGCTGTTATTTTTGTTTTCTTGAGTCAAGGATGCTTGTTTACCTCTGTAGCAACTCCTTTGTATCTTTTATTTGTTGTTTTGTTGTGCCAAGGAGAGTTACTAATGCAAAATTGGTATTTATTTTCGGGACTGCATTGGACAGATTGCTGTTCGTCACCGTTTAATTCAGTAGAAAATCAGAAAAAATCGAAAAATGCTGAAACTTTTTGTGCATGTTCCTGATGATGTTACGCAACTTTCATTATTTCAAAAGTTTTTCATCTGAGCATCGTAAGTGCCTCGAAAAAATTCGTCATTACAGACTGTTCTGGTTTGACAGATTCTGTCTTTTATTTTGCATTCTCTCTTTTACAAGTTTTTAAGTGGTTTCTTTTCGTGTAAAAGTGCCCACTTGAGCCTAGTAACAGTGGCTAATGTTTAAAATAGTTGGCTTGTGAGTTTTGTCTTTGCTAGAACTTTGAAGTATTATCTTTTAGTGCACTAACCTGCTAATGAGAAAAGCTGTTAAGTTTTGGTGTGAAGGAAGTTTTCAAGTGTTGATAGAGGAGAATGATATACATGATCAAGAAGAGTGAAGAGCTTAAGCTTGGGGAGGCTTACCTCCCCAGCATATTTCAAGAAGACTCAAGCATCTAAGCTTGGGGATGCCCAAGGCATCCCCTTCTTCATCTACAAATTATCAGGTCATCTCTAATGGTGCTATATTTTTATTGCTTCATGCTAGTGTACTCTTCCTTGGAGCGTCAGTGTGTTTTTGTTTTCAGTTTTGTTTTGTTTGTTTTGTTTTGTTTGCTGTGCTATACTTGTTGGATCCTAGCATTCATGTTTGGGAGAGAGACACGCTCCACTTTTTCATTAGAATACTCTTGTGCTTCACTTATACTTGTTGAGTATTCCTGTCTAGTTGCTGTTATTGCTGTTAGCTCTCAGTTTTTCATGTATCTCTTGTTAGAGCTTCAGTTTCTTTTGAAGAAAGTACTCTCTTGCTTCACTTATATCTGTTTGGAGAGTTGTCAAATAAGTTGATTGGTGTTTGGTTGGACCAGAAAAATGCTATGCATGTGGTAGTGGTATAAAATGCTTACATGAATCTTTTTAGATCGTTGTCTTGAGTAATTTGATGCTTGCCAATTGTTTTGAGCTGTCAAGTAATTAATGTTTAAGCTTGTGCATCATGTAAGTAATGGCTATTAATGAAGAACTACTATAAGGATTTTCTGCTATAATAATCTGTTGCATGATTGGAAGTCCATAGTAGTCTAGATAATTTTTGGATGAAGGCTATGTGTTAACAAGGAAGACAGTGGGAGTCTATGGTTCGTCAAACCTTGTGTTTTATGTACACTCTTGCTATTCCAGTTGATAATGATGTTTGCTTATAATAACCTTGCTAGCCTAAACTCTGTACTAAGAGGGAATGCTTCTTGTACATCCAAAACCTTGAGCCAAATCCATGCCACCTGTGTCCACCATACCTACCTATTATGTGGTGTTTTCACCATTCCAAGTAAATTTCTTCATGTGCTATCTACTAACTACTCAAAACTGTTACATTTCCTTTTTGTGTCACTACTTGAAAAGCTCATAAGGACGTAGTAGTGAGATTTGTCATCTTCCATGCTAATTAATTTACAAGGATTGGCAGCTTCATCTGCTTCTCCACCTTTTATTTTGCATTAAAGAGCTGGTTAGTCCACCCTATAAATAAATAAATAGACACTCCTCCATGGTGAATGTTGGTGGGCACCCGAGGATTCGGTTAGCCATGGTTTGTGGAAAGTAAATGGTTGGGAGGAGTGTCACCAATAAGTGCTTGTTACAAGTGCAGTCCTAAAAACTCTCGGAACCGCTCTAAAAGTTAGTTAGCCATGGAAGATGACAAGTACCTGCTATTTGATTTGTTGACACCTGTATACACCATTACCTTACAAAACAATATTTTATGCTCTCTATATGCCTTCGGGAACTACAGCTCTAGCACATGATGTTAATCCCTGCTTCCCTCTGCGAAGGGCCATTCTTTTACTTTTATGTTGAGTCAGTTTTCCCACTTCTTTCTGTCTACTTAAGCAAACATCATTGTCAACTCCAGTATAACAGTTTTTACATAACTTTGTGTTTGGTTGATCATATTCTTTGCATTGACATTATCTATATGATATACATGTTGAAAGTTGAAGCAAAGCTGAAGCTATTATCTTCCTTTGTGTTGATACAAACACTTTCATGTTGAAATTATTGCTGCTGTGAACTAACTATTATGTTAGACTATTATATCTCTAAATGTTTTATAGTATTATTCATGAAAGTTTGCACTTGTGTGATCACTTATGTTTACTCTTTATTTACTTGCTTGCAAACTATAGACCATTGGCTTGGATCACTTCATTCAGATCATGTGCATTACATTGTTATTTGATCAAAGATTGTGTTGGTAGCATGTCACTTCAAAAATTATCTGTTTTTATCGTTTACCTACTCGAGGACGAGCAGGAACTAAGCTTGGGGATGCTTGATACGTCTCAAACGTATCTATAATTTTTGATGTTCCATGCTGTATTATATCAATTGCTACATGTTTTGGTTACACTTTATATCATTTTTATGCATTTTCTGGGACTAACCTATTAACAAGATGCCACAGTGCCAGTTCCCTGTTTTCTGCTGTTTTTGGTTTCAGAAAATCTATTAAGGAAATATTCTCGGAATTGGACGAAACAAAAGACATCGTCAATAATATCACGAGGAGATCACGGAGTCCAAAGGGGAGTCGGAGCAGACCCACCAGGGGGCCACGCCACACTAGGGCGCGGCCCAGGGTGGGCCCGCGCCCCCTATGGCGTGGTGGCCCCCCTCGGCCACCGACGCCGCCTCTTCGCCTATATATTCTCCGCGACGCGAAAACCCTATTACGGTCGATCATATTCCACGAAAAGTTCCGTCGCGGCCGTCATCGTCAATCTCAGATCGGAGGAGTTCTGAAGCTCTTCCCGGCACCCTGCCGGAGGGGAGATCATCACCGGAGGGCTCTACATCACCATGCCTGCCTCCGGAGTGATGCGTGAGTAGTCCACCCCTGGACTACGGGTCCATAGCAGTAGCTAGATGGTTGTCTCTCTACCTTGTGCCTCCATGTTTAGATCTTGTGAGCTGCCTAACATGATCAAGATCATCTTATTGTAATGCTAGATGTTGTGTTTGCTGGGATCCGATGAATATTGATACCATGTTTATTCAAGTTGTTTATCTATGTGCTCTTGATCTTGCATGCTCTCCGTTGCTAGTAGATGCTTTGGCCAAGTAGATGCTTGTGACTCCAAGAGGGGGTATTTATGCTCGATAGTGGGTTCAGTCTCTAGATATCTGGATCAGTGACAGAAAGGTCTAAGATGGTAGATGTGCTGTTGCTACTAGGGATAAAACATTGGTGCAGTGTCCAAGGGCACTTGTATTGATTACATTACACACTTTACTTCATGCAATAATCTGTTGTTAGCAACTTAATACTGAATAGGATGCGGATGCTGCCTTGAAGGTGGATTATTTAGGCATAGATGCTGTTGGAATAACGGTCTATGTACTTTGTTGTAATGCCCAACTAGATTTCATAGTAGACATCTTGGCATGTATTGCATTGTTATGCCCTCTCTATTTGTCAATTGCCCAGCTGTAATTTGTTTACCCAACATGCTAGTTATCTGTTCTGAGAGAGACACCACTAGTGAACTGTGGACCCTGGTCCAATTTCCTCATACTGTTTACACAACCTGCTGCAATCATCTGTTTCCTGTTACTTGCTGTTTTTCCTGCTGTTTTCCACACCATACGTTTAACTCTTTGTTTCTGCAAGACCGGAGAGATTGACAACCTCTCTGTTTCGTGTTGGGCAAAGTTCTGGTTTGTGTCTGTGCAGATTCCACGTTGGTGCAAGCTCCCTAGCGCCAGGGGGAGTCAACATCAACAACCTTCCGATAGATCGTCAAGTCCTACTGGATTGATAACCTTGGGTAGATTATTCAAGGGAAAACTTCTGCTGTCTACATCATAACCTTCCTCTTGGGGTTCACCAACACGTAGCCATCAAGCTGTTTTCTGGCGCCGCTGCCGGGGAAGTACTCATCATCACCATCATCATCATCCTCAAATACTCTCCCGTCAACCAGGCACCACTTCCCGACGATGACGTTCCCGGCGACGCAAAATGCGGGTGCGCATATCCTCGTTCTGACGGCTGTTGAGCTCATCACGAAGATCTGGGTTGCGCGAAGTAGACGACCCGACAGAGATGGTCTTGCCGCGGTCTCGGTTCGGCCGATCCGCCCTTGGTGGAGCAGTGAGAGGAGGCGCCGTCTCGGCTCGACGTTCACCACGAGGCTGGCCTCGGGGATCACGTGTCTTGTCTTGGGCTGCTCCGGGATCGTCGACGGTGGGAGCTTGAGTTGGCTCGAGCCACGGACCGCCGTCGGCGAAGTCGAGGAGCCTCTCGACGCGAGTCCTCCATTCTTGATAGACCTTGGGATCGCCGTTTCTTGGAGGGAACTGCATCAGGGCCTTGGCAGCGACCAACGCGTCATGACGAGCTTGCGCGTCCGAAGGCGAGTGCGTGGAGGACTTTCTCTTGGATGCCCGTGGGTCTCCGCGAGCGTCGCGGTTTCCTCCTCCAGCAGTGGGCTCCTTGCTAGCGTCGTTACAGACACTCTTCTCCCCCGAACGAGGAGGAGGCATGGAGGGACCTTTTGGAGCCGCCGCTCCGTCAGGACCGCCGTCCTGGTTGCGGCTGCCCACTTCGTCTGGCGCCACCTTCTCCGCGGGAGGCGGGGACGGAGAGATGTCTCGCCGCTCGTCAGCAGCACGGCGATCAGCTAAAGCTTGAGTGCGCGAGGGAGAGACGGGCTTGGAGGGCGGGATCCCCCTTCCTCTTCGGCGGCATGCTTGATGAAGAACTTGTCGGTGATCTTGGTGAAGATGAAACCAGCGCTTGCGCCCCCTACCTGGCGCGCCAGATGTCGTGTCTCGATGCACGGACACCGGGAGTAGAGGATCATACCCCCTTTTAGGTTCGGCACGGGGCGCGAAGGAGGCTGAGAATCGTCTCGAGGGTGAGGTCTAGATCAATCTCTCCTCTCCACGGTGAAAGCATGCAACCAAAGGGACACAAGGAGCTACCCAGGTTCAGGCCGCCCGGAGGCTAAAAGCCCTACTCCTGCATGTCTGGATTGATGTGTTCTTCATAGTGTGGTTTACAATGGAGCCTTCCGGACAGGGTACCCGGAAGGGTTTTGGCTGGAGGTAGAAGAAGGACAGATCCTGACCCGGAGGAGATCACCTTCCCCTACCTTCGCAGCCCTAGTCTAGTCTTGCTCTGGTTGTACTTGTTCCTCTCCCCTCCTCCGTGCCTTGGTCCTCCTTTTATAGGCTAAGGGGTAGCCACAGGGTCACGTGAGGGCACGAGGGACCTTCGGCGCGAAGGACCCTCCACTGCTGGTTTATGGGGAGACGTGGCCTCTTCTCAGCCTAGCGTCTCCTCTGGACTAGGTGGGAGCGTCCGCCTTGGGGTGGACAGTGGCTGACACCACCACGGGCTATGTCTCCGGCCCGCGCCACCATCGCCTTGCTTCCCAAGTCTTCTGAGGTCTTTTAGCATGAGGTGGAGAGCTTATCCACAGTGGTGCGAAGAGGTACCCGAGAGGGAGCCTGGCCTCCTGCCGGGAACTCGGGCTCTCGGGGTCTTCCTTGTCTTCCCGCTTGGTTCGGGGACCCGGAAGGCCCCCAGGACCGGAGCCCTTTGTCGATGTAGGTCTTTGCTTGGCCTTCGTGGGGCTGAACGGTGAACCCGCCAACTTGACTTGGGTCTTGGCCTTGTCCATCTTCATCTTGGGCCCACATGGAGCGGACCCACTTTGGCAGCACTAGGGGAACCCCATGTTCCACTGCTGCGACAGTCTTATCTGTGGCGCACAAGCGGGAGATTCGTGTATAAGAGGTGTGCCCCGTGACACTTACCAGTGGCGCACAGATCCAGCTATCTGTGGCGCACAGGCTTGTGCGCCACATGTAAGTGGTGTTATCTGTGGCGCACGAGCCGTGCGCCACAGATAACATGTTACCAGTGGCGCGGCGTCAGTGGCGCACGTCTCGTGCGCCACAGATAAGCTATTTTGGTGCGCCACAGATAAGCTTTCCTGTACTAGTGTCCCTCTCGGGTATCGGAAGGGAGTATGTTGAGATGAGGGGTCAAGAGCGGGATTTGCCAATCCGCATAGCAGGATAGATACTCCTGGGCCCACTCGGTGTGACTATGTCAAATAAGCTTGCAAGCATGTGACTAGGTCACGGGGACATATTATCACGGACGAGTAGAAGATAGTGTTGTCGATAACGAGATCAAGCTAGGTATCATGATATCTATGAACGAGTCTCAGACACGCTAAGTATCGCCAGGCAAAAGGTTTAAGACTCGACGTTTAAGGTTCAAACGACAAAAGTTATTCGTTATCTCACAGGGATTAATTCTGGGTATCCAAGGTCCACGAATTAATCATTAATCGGAGAGCGTGTCTCGATTATGTCTGGCGAGATCTCGAACCGCTAGGGTAACACACTTAAGGGATGATGACATTTATAATAGATTGGAAATAGAAGAGAAAATAAAAGAGAGCACCGAAAATGTTCTGGGAGAGTTCCGATGGAGATCGGAGAGCGACGAAATAGTTTTCGAAGCCGGAATAAATTGGATAAAATGTATTTGATATTAATTAGTGTAATTAATAGTTAAATATATTTTTATTTAATTAATTTCGAATTTTTAAAGGCTGTTTTTCTTAAATGGGCTTAGAGGCCCATTAGGGGAAAACCCCTAAAGAAAAAAAAGAAAAGAAAGGGGGGGGGGGGGGGGGGGAGGGCCAACCGGCCTAGGTGGGCCAAATGGAGCCCACCTAGGGGCCGGCTGCCCCTTGCTGGCCGGCTGGTGTGGGGATTAATCCCACACCGCCTGGCTGGCAGGTGTGGCGGCCTCCCTCCACCTATATATATGGGTGCCCCTTTGCCTTTTTGGAACACACCAATTTCTCTCTCTCTCCCGTTTAATCGTGACTCCGCAATTGGAGTCGTGTACGGGTGAGTGTTTCTCCACCATAAGCACACCGCCGTGCTACTGGTTTTCCGGTCCAAGTCTTCCGCTGCTCGTCCCTGGATCGGAGCCCGGAGGAAGTCATCTTCGCCGTACGTGTGCGATTCCCTGCGAGGTGCCACGTCTGTGGTGCTCAGAGGTCTTCTTCCTCTACATGACCTTGAGGTCGGCTTCGTCGGCTTCATCGACAACGCTTGTGCGGGAGCATGATCCCCGCTTTTCGGTCTACAAGGGTATGTATATCGATCTCCTGCGTATTACTATATCTGCATAGTATAGATCCTGGCTAGTTTAAGGTTATCGTTGTTAGGAATTTTTTTGTTTTCTGCACACGATCCCCTTCACTTTCAACATGTCACAATGGACCAACACTCCTTGTCATTGTTATGTGTGGATGACTCCATGCTAGTGAGATACTTGGATTGAATATTGAAACACAATATAGTCATCCAAGTACTTGACAAACGGGGCTTTTGGTATGTATGATGATGGTGCACCTGGGTATGACATGTGTGGTACCTCATAGAACTCCTTTGCAAGATGCAGCTTCAAGCGATTGTATGCCCGATTTACTCCAAGTGACGTGTTGCAGTCCTCACGCTCGACGATGACATAGGGAATGGATAATTTGCTAAGACATGTTGCCGTTGAGAGCCCTGTTGGACCAACACCAACAATTAGCAAGGCGACATTCTTCATTGGAAAGACAAGATTTGGTGAAATTGTTGGATTGGGGTCAGTGGCGGAGACAGGGGGACCAGCCCGCTACTGGTCCTCCTAACATGTGGAAATTTTGTATAGACGCCCTAATTTCTTTGCTAAAATCACCTCAAATTTTCATCCTTTAGCGTTTTGGCCCTCCACAACAATTGATAATAGGGATAAACTTTTCATTGGCCCTCTCAGTAAAATGTTCCTGGCTCCGCCCTGATTGGGGGTACGTGGTAGGCTAGGAGACTTAGAATAAGACAAGGTGTTTGTTCGTTGGGTGCATTTTTCTCCATTTAGCAGAACCTTTCGAATTTTGAGCGT
This sequence comes from Poa pratensis, assembly GCA_947311845.1. NCBI lineage: Eukaryota > Viridiplantae > Streptophyta > Magnoliopsida > Poales > Poaceae > Poa > Poa pratensis. The sequence continues at coordinate 22,519,978 of CAMZMU010000117.1, forward strand.
TAAGCTTGGCATCTCTGCCTTGAAGTTCTAAATATGTCACTGATGGCCGTATCTAGTATGTCGTAATTAGATTTATTGTTTGGTGTTTACTAGTTGGCATGTATGTGCAACGCACGTTTCATAATTAAAGGGGGAAATTTACAAGTAGAAGATATTGGACACCCAATCCACGTATCGACTAATACGTACACAATAATTAGTGAGGTTTAAATAAATATTGATACACAAATAATTTTTAAACCAAAAAAATAATCACTTACTTTGTGAAAAAATATTCACTTATTTGCACAACGTGTGTGCGCACAACGTCCCAATGACCACATCGGCGAATAGGACGCACGCCATTTCTATTTTGTGAGTAATAGGAGCCACACCCATTTAGTCCCTCCATAGACCATATCTAGAAAAAAGGCCGAGCTGACCTATAAGCCCAAACGAAAAGAAATTTAATAGGCCCAAGTAGGAAAGAGCAGAACGCTTCGTCCTCGTCACGAACACGCACGGAAAATTCAACCGCCTGCAATGGCGCTGCCACAGGACCTCCGCCGCCGCTGCATCTGACACCTGGGTCCTGGGAGGACCTTGTTTTCGGGGGCCCGGGGTGGCCGCCTCTCCTACCCCCGTCAGGGACGGGTCTGGCCTCCACGTGATGAAGCTCGTAACAAACCCACAGGTCGCCGCCGAGGCTGTAGGACGGCAGGCTTTGGCGTGGTTTGTGAGGCCGTCGGACGGGTAGCATGGGTAGCAGGCAGACACAGCTCACCGTACAGAGGATCGACGGTTGGTGGTTCCGTTCTACAAGCTGAGCAGAAATTTGGCGCCGTCGGCCCGCCGGAACACGGAGCCGGCAATGTCGTCCCCGCCCGCTATGTGCCGGCCGGCCGGCCGATACGACGCTGCAGCTCTGTGGTTCCGGTGCTGTTCGCCCGGCGGCCAACACGTAGGAAGCGATTTTATTAACGATGGCAACTCTCGTAATTATCACGAAACAAAAAGATGTGTTGAGTTGTCAAACATCGGAGCAATCTGGATCATTAATCAAATATTGAACGGCTCAGATTTAATGTATCAACACAAGTTTGATCTTTTAATAATAGCATAGATAAAGCTCGTTGTGTAACATACAATTTTGCCAGGCTGTATATGAAGCAGCGCAAGACGATCGTTTTGTCGAGAGGAGGCTGTATATGCTGTAATCTTCTACTGTTACGTGTCTCTTAATTGAGCGAGAAGAACACGTGAACACAGCCAATCTCTGGGGCTGCATGCAAGATCTTTCCTAGCTACAGCAAATATTTCGAAGAACGAGCAAGCATTCATTCTGCCAGAACCACGGCTTGACTATACATCACTGTGCACAAGCTGGAGACACGCACCATGTGACCATCTCTCGCTCAAGCTCTCGCACGCCATGCCTCTCTCGGCAGCCATCGCCCTCCGCGCCTCCTCCCTCGCACTCCTGCTCCTCGCGGCCACTGCTACGGACGGCGACGTCAGCGCGACGACGGCCGTCAGCGGCAACTCGTCGGTGGCGCGGCCCAGCGACGATACGGAGACGGAGACGTACCTCTGCTACCTCTGCGACGGGCGCAACCCGATGCTGATCAGGTCATGCCCGACCTACTGGGACTGGTGCCACCTCATATGCTACGACGCCGACGTCGCCGCCGAGCCCGCCGAAGCCGCGTCCCTGCGCCCGGCGGCGGCAGCCACGGCCCCCCGCGACGTATACGGCCAGGTAGGGCTGGACTAACGAGCTGCTCGGCTCGTTAAGCCTCAGCTCGTTAAGACTCGTGATCGTTAAGACTCGAATCGTTAAGCTCGTTAAGGATAACGAGCTAAATATAAAGTTTGGCTCGGTTCGTTAAGTGTTCGCGAGCGCTCGCGAGCAGCTCGTTAAGAAAATGAATCTGAATTTAGAGATGACTAGGTCATTGACGATTGACAAGGAGTAAATGAGATTCGATGTTGCCTACATGGGTAGACCGTAAATCTCGGCTGTGATATGGACTTGCTGAATAGTGTTGGGCCGTCACCTGTCAGGATCCTAGTTAGATGGGATCTACCCCTAACAGAAAGATGAGATCCAAATTAACGAGCTTAACGAGTTGCTCATGAAACTCGTTAGTTTGTTTGTTTAACTCATTAGTGTTAGCGAGCTAAAATTCCAACTCAGCTCGGTTCATTAATAAAACGAGTCGAGTTCAAACGAGTCGAGCTGCCGAGTGTTCAATAAGCTTAACGAACATCAAGCTTTATGTCCAGCCCTACGGCCAGGTGTGCTACGTCATGAAGCTGTACCAGAACGGCTCGTACGTCATCGTCAGCCACGAAGACTGCTCCAGGATGGCCATGTGCATCCTCTCCTGCGGCGGCGGCGACGTCGCCGACAGCAAACCCCTGGGCTTGCCCGCCGCGCGGCCGGTGGCAGCCACGGCGCCCCAAGGGATGCTGCCGCCGTCGTGGCACGTCGACAATTTCCAGCGGTGCGGTGATCAGGCCATGTCGGCTCTTCCTGTGAGCACCGTCCCCGGCCGCGTGTAGCAGGGGCTAGCAGCTACAGCGGCGCCGCTCGACTTTATTGGAGTCAGTTCCGACGGATACCTGCGTGACGGCGTGCAAACAGGCATGCGTGCTTGCAAGCCAATTTTCTTGGAGGCAAGAGTTGTGATAGGTCGTGTGGAATTACAAACATGGCTACTGTATTGGCTAAGAATTCCACATGACAATATTTACATGAAAATAAAATCATTTGGTCGTTCCAATAGGATTCAAATGTGCTCTTGATCTCGAAACTATAGTTCACCAGACTGCATTAGTACAAACACACATAGAGGGATTGTACGGGGATCTACCACAGTGGGTACATCCCTTCAGTGACGGATCTAAGATCTGAAATTTGGGGTGCCACGGTTTGCTACAGAAGGTATAGAGAGAATTTTTTGGAAGAATCTCACTACAAATTGTATGATTTAGTCTAACTATCATCATATTTCTAACAAAGATGATTTAAGCTTTTATAAAACTAGTGTTAAGTATAAAGTACAAATTCTTTTGCATATGTTGGAGGGGGGCACCCCCTAGATCCGCCCCGCATCCCATATTGACGGTGTCTAAAAAAATGTGAAAAATCGGGGATCAACATCTGTTAGAGTTGCACAAGGAATATTTTAAATCTGGTTGGCGCTACATGGGAAGCTCCTCAGGGCCGACATGCATGTTGGCAGTCAGTGGTTCGCCGAACGACCCGATCCATCAGCTTTGTCTGGAACCGCTAGAAACTATGATACACCTTGTAAGGACTGCCCTTTCACGAGTGTCTTTCGTTCTGAACTGGGAGGGCATCGAAGACCAGGGGCACTCCTCGAGCCACTCTCACAACTCCATTTCAAATTGGTGGAATGGGTTGATCAAAGGAGGCACGAAAGATGTCGAGCGTCTCAAATGCGGGTGTTTGCTTTATGTGTCGTGGAACGTGTGGAAAGAGAGAAAGTGTTGAATCTTCAGCCGCGTGAGGATGATTTACGTCGAGGTGGCTGCCCTGACTTTGAAGGACATCAACTAACGAGTAACGAGGTCGTGCCTTTGCTGGAATCGCACCAGAGATACCCCAAACCGGGCTAGTTTTTGTTTTTGGTTTCCTTGTTTGGGCCGGCTGTTTGTCCACCCTTGGGTTTAGGATGTTCCCCAAAGAAACATGCCCACATTGTCCCATTGTCCCATAGCTCGATTTTTGTAATCTGATGTCGGAGCATTCACTCCATAAGACCAAGAAGAAATAGTTTGATACATAGGTTTTATGGTCTCTGCTCGGGGCATGCACATTAGTCTAGTCGCCGACCGTATGTAGCAACCCTCCATCTTGGCTCTAGACAACATTAAACATATCCTCTACACAATCCGTTATCCTTCTATCTATAGCACCCTAAAAATCCTTCCATCCACAGCACCCTAAAAATAGCTATTTGGTCAACTGAAAATTAAATCCCATTCACTCCGGCTGCCACAGCCACCAACCACATTGCTTCTCCGGTCTCCACGATGTCAAGCAGTGGGTGCCTCCGCCGTCGGCAATGAACATGAGGTTTTTAGTGTCTAGTCAGTGTCCAGTTCCCTGTCGGATGCTGACGACAACATGTTCTTCCTCTAACACCTTAAACTCCCACAATCGAGGGTGTGATTTGACGGTAGGTGTTGCTCGTGGCCAAGGTGGTGTGGCCAAGTTCATGGTCACGATGGTGTGGCGTGGACGGTAGTGCTTCACGGACGGCACGCGGTGGCTCGAAGTCAAGCAACGTGGAGGCCCTAACCGTCCAGATCTCGTCGATGCAAGAACGCTGAAGACTCAGACAAAAAAAACTTCATGGATTGGGTTCGTGGAGCACCAGATATGACAGTTCAGCAGGGGAACGAGAAACGACAGATTACCAATGCCTCGATATACAACGACAAAAGTCTGTCAATAACTAGCGACTTTTCAGGATATCGACCTTATGTCGAAATGTAACCTCTTTCTTCTATCTGCCACCTCACAAGAAATCTCACGTGGCACCCCGTTTTAGACGTACATGGCCTGAGACGGGCCCTCCAGAAATGGCATATTGGAGAACGAATCCATTCAGATCTCACGCAAAACCGCTGCGAGTTCCGACTTCCCGTCAATTTCTTCGTTCTTTTGCCTTCAAAAAATAAGTCTCCACTTAATTCTTTTTTCGAGGCGAATTCTTCATTCTGTTTTAAGGAACCACACTTGCGAACCCTAGTTCGAATGTTGGATACGAAATTCGGTTTCCCTCCCTCCTCCCCCGCAGCCGCATCCCCATCCCCAGCACCACCAAACCCCAAGCGGAGGAGGAGAGACGGCGAGGCCATGAGGGAGGAGGCGGTGGAGCGGCTGCGCGGGGTGGTGCGGGACAGCGTCGGGAAGCACCTCTACACGTCCGCCATCTTCCTCGCCGACAAGGTGGCCGCGGCCACGGGCGACCCCGCCGACGTCTACATGCTCGCGCAGGCGCTCTTCCTCGACCGCCACTACCGCCGCGCGCTCCACGTGCTCAACAACTCCCGCCTCCTCCGCGACCTCCGGTTCAGGTTCCTCGCCGCCAAGTGCCTCGTGAGCTCTACTCCCCGCCCCCTTTTCCCTCTCTCGCATTTCGTCGAACGCGTCGCGTGCGTCCCGATTAAGTCCAGCTTCGCTTTCCCTCTTTGTGCCGATGGGTGTTGCCACGCGCTCGGGCTTCCTTACGCATAGTTCGCTTGGCCTGAAATTTCGCAAGCGCACCTAGGTAGCCCTTTTCTTGTTTGGCCGCGTATCTCGTGGGCATTGGCAAGCTTTCGGTAAAATTCGCTTGTTTTCTGGAGGTGTTTGAGTTGGATTGAGCATTTTGTCACTTAGGACTCCTGTAGTGGCTACAGTTGGCGGTTTTGTTTTCGCCTGTATCAAATGCCCTGCCACTGCTCCAAATGATCAGCAGGATACACTCGACGAAACAATGTTTATTGTTTTCTCCACGAAACAATGTTCTGTCTGTTTAGTCCTCTAATAAACAATGTTTCTCTCTGCAAACAATGTTAAGTTTTTTCAATGTTTATTCCTGTAACGAACATTGTTGTGTCTGTAGAAAACAATGCTTCTCTTCTGTTCCGAGAAACAATGTTTTTTCTCGACGAAACATTGTTTGGATTGCATGCTTTCTACTGTAGGTTGGTAGAAGAGAATTCAGTTGAGTAGTGTTTGTGTCGAACTGTCAATATATCTGTTTTATGTGTTTTGGACCCTTGATTTGATCTGTTTCCCTGCAACTTAGAACAGAAGTTGAATTCCCTATGGGGAAAGGATCAAAAGGCTTTATGTAATTAGTTTTTTTTTTGATATTTTTGTTCTAATTCTGAAACTATGAAACATACTCATAGGCTTTACGATCTAGTATAACATTGTATAATTTATAACTTGTAGGAAATACTTTATTGCTTATTGTACAAAGGCTTTTGATGTTTCCAAAATTTTAATCAATTTTGTTTATTAACTTAGGGACAAGATCTGCACTTCATATTTTCAATGCTGCATGGTTCACATTTTCTTCTATGTCAGGAGGAATTAAAAGAATGGCATCAGTGTTTGATGATGCTCGGGGATGCCAAAGTTGATGAACATGGCAATGTTCTTGATCAAGATGATGGCAGTGACATTTATTTTGATAAGGATGCTGAAGATCACGAGATCAATGTGTGTCTTTCTTCTGTTTCTCTCTGAGTAATTGCTATTATTGTTGCTTATCATTTTGACTCATACTTTTCCAGATCAAATCAGCTATATGTTTCTTACGTGGCAAGGCGTATGAAGCACTAGATAATCGTGATCTTGCTCGGCAATGGTGAAATCAGCAACTTCCATTTATTTTTTTCTTCCGTTACTGTTTGTATATTCCAAAACAGTATAACCACTTTTAACGTGTTCAATGGTCTTTCAAGTTTTTTCTTTCTTCGTGCACCTTTTAAGTTGAATTAGACAATTAGTAATTTTGTTTAGGCTTCGTGACTTCCTTCTACTGCTATATCAGGTACAAGGCGGCAGTTAAAGTTGATCCTTTGTGTTATGAGGTGAGAATAATCATCTAACTCCAACTCCATAAAGATAAGATATTCTGATGCTTGCCAACTTTGTTGATTAAAATTGTCCCTTATAATTAATATCTCATTAGGAAAATACCTGTAGCCTAATTGTATTTGAATGCCAAATTCTATATCTAGCAATACACACCATAGATCTGAATTTTTAACCACTGTGATTCACATTTTTTTGACATGTCTGCTCTTACTTGGGTAGTCTGAACTTTCTTACTGGGTTGATCCGCTGAGTCAACTAGGGCCTTTGGGACGATATCCTTCATAGCGTTACAGATTAAATGCAGCAGACCAGTACCTATCTTTTCTATGTCCCCGAATCTGATTTCCAGAATGTAGAGGATGTGGGTCTTAGTCGTTTGATCCTGTAACTAGTTCATGTCATTGCACAAAACACCATTAATCCACCATCGGCTGAAATCTTTACAATCATAGTTCTTTCTGATGATATATTTGTCAATGTATTGATGTTGTGGGAACATCTCTTAGCTGGTTAGATCCCTAGATCTGGTGTCCTCTGTTATCCTCATTTGATATGATCCTAACCATATCTTTTTGTGAAATTTTCAGGCTCTTGAATGCCTTGTTGATAATTACATGTTAACGTGCGAGGAAGGTAAGCTTTGAAAGTTGATATCAGCCTTTTATTCTTGTTATCGCGTCTATCTTGAGTTTGCTTGTATCGTGCATGCTAGTATTGTCCCTTGCATTCCTTTTGAGAAAATGAGAACTGCATTCATTCTAATATTTGCTTATGTTGTGAATGTCAGTTTTATGTCTTGCATTGCTTTCATGTAGGGACTGCATTCATTTAATATGTGTTCGCATCTTTTTTCCTATTGGTAAAGATGTGCGCTCACCTCTCTAATCTTTTAATTATGCATAAACTGGAAATGCTGGATACATATTAACTAGATAAGCTTGACAAAATCGATCTGTTCTTCTGTCTGTAAAGTGTCAACTGCATCCTTGGAGGACTAATCTGTTGATTTGATTATCACGTGTCTACTCTACTGTCACCACTTGACTAATTTATAGATGAACACAATTTACCTGCAATTTCCTCTTAGTCCTCAGCTTATTGAAACTAAAGTATGATGCTACACTGTATTTCAGAATCTGAGTTATTGTCCTCTCTGAAATTCGGCAAAGAAGATGGTTGGCTTTCAGCATTCTACGCATGTTTGGTTAGGAAGGTACCCAACTGAGTAACCATACCATTGTATGCTTGCATATGAATATATAACCAATGTTTAGATCTTTATTGATGCTTTTTGTTCTTTTGCATTTTAGCATGAAAAAGAGTATGTGGTGGAAGCAAAATTCAAAGAACTTGAACGTGAAGCTTGCAGTATTTCTTCTTCAAGTTCTGGTCAAATGATGAAAAACAACATCGACGTTTTGGCTTGCAAAGCCGAATACTACCATCAGAGTGGAGAATACCAAAAATGTTTTGAACTCACATCTGTGTAAGTTTTTCTGTTATTTTTGTTTACTTGACTAATGTTGATTTTACATTTTTATGATAATTTCTTTCTCAGGTTACTTGAAAGAGACCCTTTTCATTTAAAATGCACATTAGTGCATTTGGCTGCTGCAATGGAGCTTGGGCATTCCAATGATCTTTACCTTCTGTCATGCAATTTAGTGAAGGACTATCCTCAAAAGTGAGTATCTACCTTAGTAATGAACCGATCAGTTATATTTGAGAAATTGTTCTACATGATCCCATAAGACAGTCAGCAGTTCTTGACTCTTAATTTCATTTGCGCGTTGAAAGTTTGACAGATATGATGACATTATTATACAATGTATGCATCTTTATACAATATTTTAAACAAGGAAGATCTTATACATTTATAATGGTTGTTTGCAGTCAACCATCTGGAAGCGTATATTTCTAATTTGTTTTCTGAACCATCTATAGGGCTATTTCCTGGTTTGCTGTGGGGTGTTATTATTACTGTATTAAGAAGTATGATCAAGCAAGGAGATACTTTGGGTAAGCATATTGTCCTGTAAAACTGTCACCACTGTCTTGGCACTTAGTGTGGAAACTCTGACACTAATTGCTACTACCTCCGTTCTGAAATATAAGATGGGTTAGCCTTTTTCTGATTCGGATGTATCTAGACGCGTTTTAGTGTGTAGATTCATTCATTTCAGTACGTATGTAGTCCATGTTGAAATATCCTAAACATCTTATAATTTGGAACGAGGAGGGAGTACTTTTATGGTTAGTAGAACTTTTTTCTCTCTTGTTCTTCTTGGTTAGAAGAATACACAACTGCTCCCAATTTCTTGAGATGATGTAGGATATGAATTGGGATATTTCAAATTTGCCCTCCAATTTAGCAAATGTACTTTACACTAAATACGTTTCCTATCAGCAAAGCTACAGGGTTAGACGGAACATTTCCTCCTGCTTGGTTTGGTAGTGGTATTGCTTATGCTGCTCAAGAGGAGGGTGACCAGGCAATGGCTGCATTTAGGACAGCGGCTCGACTATTTCCCGGGTCAGTAATCCCTTTACTTTGTTTGTTTTTGACATTCCAAAGTTACTGCTTATAAAGTGGTTTTTTATCTGCTTCATTTTCTTTTGCTGTTTTGTTAGATAAGCTGTCAGTATTGGTTTTTGTACAGAGGTTTCAGTTTTGGTCGCAGCCATGCTTGTGGTTTTGTACTGCGTGCCTTCTTGGTGTTTTCTTATAAATATACATGAGACACACATTTAGACGCGTATTCGAAAAACAGTTACTGCTTCTAAAATTCAATCCAGTTTCTGTCCACTTATTCTGCTGTACTCTATGGAAAAATATTCTTCCACTTTAGATAAAATTTGTAGTACCTCGTGCCACTGCCAGCTTACTATTCAAGGCTTGGTCTTAATAAAAGTAGTGATTATTCACACTATTTATCTTGTATGTTGAGTACTCAACTCCAAATTGTGCCAAACTTTTCTCATCTTTTCAACTATCTCTTTGGTGTTTTTTGGATTTTATTCTGAAATCTCTCAATTTCATATGCGATATCTGAGAAGCTCCTTTTTATTGTTGATCACAACACTATCTACATATTGATTATGAGAATTGTGCATTACTTCATACTTTTTGTTTTGGGGTATGGGCATTTCTTATTTTGGTTAATAATAATATACACCACACATGTTTTATAGATTCTATCTTACTGCTTTTATTTTGATTTCCATTTCAGATGTCATCTCCCGACTTTATACATGGGTATGCAATACGTGCGAATGCATAATTTCAAACTTGCAGAGCAGGTACTTGAGGACGCTTAGTAGGTTAAATTTGCTTGAAAGAATTTATTGTAGTATAGAAACACTACTAGAACTAGCGTTTGCTAATACTTTCCAATTTACGTCATTACTGATACAGTAGAGTTTAAATGCCGATAATTTTTGGGAAAAGACATTTAGGGCAAATCATATGTCAAATGTTGCGGATTAATCGTCATGTACAACTCTTTGGTTTTTGCCGAATATTGTTCGAAGGAGTGGTGTCCGTTGTAGCTCATGGTGAGAACATTTCCAAAAATATCATAAACATCCTAATACTTAATACAAGATTAAATAGTCTACAAAATTTGCGTGCGGCACACAGACCGTTGCAGTTTTGCTTCTCTAAACTGCGACTAGCTTTACTTAAGAACTAAGCAAGCCATTGGGTAGACTGGATTCACTTTGCTGTTTACCAGATCTTGAACCCTTTTGTTCAATCAAGCTCCGGTTGGTAACAGTTCAAGTATAATTTTATCTATAAAGTGTTGAAACTGTTAGACTCCTAGTTCTTTAGGAACTATGACTATTATTTTCAAGAGGAACTATTTACTAAGTACTACTAGATGATTTTAACTGTGGCATATATCAGGTGGGAATCCAAATAAAGCCTGCAGTTATATATATAAGCTTATTTCTAACAAACAAAGTTTTGTTGCAATTTCTTATTGATCCAATTTTGTTTCTGTGCTGCAGTTCTTCATGCAAGCGAAATCCATCTGTCCATCTGATCCACTTATATATAATGAGTTGGGTGTTGTAGCTTATAATATGAAAGAGTAAGAAAACCATTCTGTTCTAAAGACTTTTGTTTTCCTTGTATGATGTAGCCACCAAATGTTCCTTTGAACAAAAATGTCATGTTAGGCAGGACTCCGGAACAACTGTGAAATACACCAGATAGGAAGTTGTCGAAGTCTTAATGATGTACACATGCCTTATAGGAAGTTCTTGGATTTTTGAATAAAATTCTTGCTTCAGCATGCAGTCTTATATGTAGAGTATGTTTGACGATCTGTGTACGATTTTTTGTTTTCCAAATTATTATGCACTTTTCTGTTCAACAGACTTATGTTATTTCATCTTATTGGATTGGATAATTTGCTGGATAGGAAGTTATCTTAGTAATATCAGATATTTTCTGTGTTCCTTGTTCTCCGGGACTTGACATTCTTATTTGTTTAATGTTTAGGTATCAAAATGCAGTTCAGTGGTTTGAATTAACACTGGATCATACCTCATCCTCCCTGAATGAAATGTGGGAACCAACATTGGTGAATCTTGGACACGCACTCCGAAAACTGAAGTAAGTGAACAAGTTGCATACCATGTTATGTTTTGGCTTTTATCTTGTTTATGCAAGCTGAGCTAGAGACTTGCCAATACCAATCTCATTTATATGCCTCGATGATGAATGCTGTTATATGCAAGCGAACATTAAAACGCAAGGAAATATGACGTGAAGTGTTGTATTTTGTTGACACATCTGCAGTTCCTCTGTAAAACCTCTTATAGTCTGCTCCCTTTGTCCCATGATATAAGATGTTATAAACCTCTTATGGGACGGAGGGAGTAAAAAATAAACGAGCAGATTTTTTTGTAGCCATTGCTTGGCTATGAGTGCATTTAAACTCTATGGGATATTTGTAGAGCCAAATGAAGCTGCCAAGCACATCCGAATATATTTAATACGATACATACAATATATTTTCTGGCTCGCATATTTTTATATTCTCACCTATAGAGCGTTTCTTTTGCATAACTACAGCAACGTTATTTAGTGTATTGTTATGCCCGCATTAGTATAACTGTGAAGATAATGGTACATTACTGTTAGTTCTGATCAAAATATCATTTGGCAACTAACATTTTATTGTTTCAACAGGAAATATCAAAAAGCAATATCATATTATGAAAAAGCGCTCACTTTTCCAACAAAAACTCTCAGTGCATTTTCTGGTCTTGCTTATACCTACCAACTTATGGTATTTCCCTGATCCTTTTAATTTTTTGTCCTGTACATTATTATTTCTGCTGCATTGTTAATCCTCCTAATACACGAATTGATTGTGGTGGAACCTGGAAGATGCAGTATGTTATCGATTACATTGCTTTGGCCATGAATAATCATTATAGATCCACAACGTTGAAACTTGAAATCCTAAGCTCATATGTATCCATATGATTCTGTTGCGACTGCCCATGTTACACTGATGTGTGGTACCGGTAAAGGAACAAGATAACATAGAGTTGGAGATTTCTGGTCCCAAGCTCCAGTGATCCGTTTATTTAAATATTCAAAAATCATATTTATAAGTTTTAAAAATCTGAAAAATTCTGCATGTTGTCAATGATATATCCCACAAACGTGCAAAATCTCAATTTGAAATATTCCCTCAGATTAATATTAATTGTCGCTGAATTGGTTGTATCCAGACATGTTTTAGTGCTAGATACATCCGATTCAGCGATAATTAATATGGATCGGATGGAGTACTTCATAGATTCACACATTTGTCATTTTTGTATAGCCCATAATACAAAGAATGTTGCATTGTGATTTTGCGTGTTTGTAGGATGCATCATTGACTACACCCATAATTTTTTTTCAGATTTTGAAAAACTTGTAAATATAGTTTTCGAATTTTTTAAAATAAAGGGAGCAGTAGAACTCAGGAGCCAAAATGACTTTTCGGATAGTATATTATTTGGAACGGAAAATATGTATACAATATTAGTGGTGTTGTAGACAGAGGGACGTGGAGGCTGCAGGAATTGTTGGCTGGAGGCGCACATGAGTGAGTTGGGTAGACTGGAGGCTGCGCACACGAGCGAGTTCGGTTGAGGTGCTCTGGATAGTGGTATTTCTAGGGTTTACGTTTGAGTTTGGCTTTGTGCTGTAATTGAAGGTGTTTTGGGGCTAGGAGTATCCCTATATCCCCCTTTTTAGTAGTGTCTTTTAAGTCGACTTAGAAGACTATCCTGAGCTTGATTCTCTATCCAATGAAAATTGAGTAGTTACATATTTTAGATGTTGTACATACCTGGGCTGACTTAGAATTGTAAATAATTATTTCTCAGATGACTTGGACATAGCAATCTTATTTTTACTAGCAAAATACCCGTGCGTTGCAACGGGCGACAAGTTTTTTCGCAATGTAATACGACAAAATTAACAACCGAGTGTCCGTGTGTTGCTATTCAAGAACATAGAGTCCACTACTATGTCGAATGTCTAATGATAACACAGTGATAACATCCTATCCAATTGTTTCTTAAAGTAACGGCGAACCCTAAATCACAAGTCAATTGCAAATAAATTTTGAACATGCAAGCAACTCTAAAGTTTTGTGAATGAAGAGTTAACTGCACATATAAATTCTGACCATGTGAATCTTCGTGCAACAAAAAAAAAAAGAATACTACATGGATCTGCCGAGCACCAAGATATATGGACAAATATATGTGTATGCCAGAAAAATGTGTATGCTAGAAAATGGTTTCTCAGAAGAACATGTGACTTAGGAGCATAGCCGTAGCTGCTTGTGATCAGTTAGTAAACCATCAGAACAGCACACCCAAAGAATATATATCCACATTGCTCAGCCGCAACGTGCAGGTCTTGGCAGACATCCAAACTGATGCGGAAACAACAAGAGCACTCATAGGACGTACACAACAAACGACTCCAACCATGAGCATGGAGGCAATCGAAGCTTGATGCTGAGCTTCGGATACGAAGAGATTGACCAAAAGCCACCAGCGAGCTGTGCCATCTTCCTTACCCCAAAAGGATTTCTCCAGGGCCGCAAGCAAGCAGCGCCCGCGCCGCGGTGGAGTACAGAGAAGACAGCAGCGCCGGTCTTGACGCCAATAGCCGCACAGCAGGATGACGACCACGACTCAGGCGCGGCTTCTTCCGATGAAATCCAGCCGCAGGACATGAGACTCTCATTGAAAATCGAAGCTGCTAGACCAAGGAACTCGAGATCCACCGGATCCCCTTCAGATCTAAGGAACATGGCCTCTCCACCGCCATTACTCCAAGCCACCATGGACAGGACGAAGAAGGCATGGTGATCCTGCGATGCGGGTAGGGGATGTGCGCATTGTGCGCGGGCCACCGCCGACCAGCCGCGTGAGCACTCTGGCGCCTAGTGCCGGAATTGCCGGCGCCCACGGCGTGGTGATGGCGGCGCCGTGCCCCGCCGCGTACAGGCAGAACGAGAGACGCCTCGCGCCTCCGGGCGTCTGCTCCGGCCCGGTGCCCATCCGCCGCCGCCGCGCGCACTCCACGCCCCGCCGTCGGCCGCTGCGTCGGGTCGGTCGCCGCCGCTCAGGGAGAAAGGAGAGAGGGGATCGACTGATGGTAGGTGGGGATAGTGATGAGGGGCTAAATGCGAAAGTTCCATTTTGTCTGGACTGCGGGTTGATTTCCTACTTTTCAAGGGGCTAAATTACAAAACGACCCGACGTACGACAACCACGGTTACTCATATTATATAGTAGAGATTACTTCAATACTATCCTGAATGCTTTGGGATATACACATCCCAGTGTATCCCATACACAAACGACTGTTTTTCTTTTTCGGATTAAGGTAACACATCAATAATTAGGTGTAACTTGCGGATCAGCCATGATGGAAGCCATTAGTAAGTACTAACCACATCAGAAGAGTGGGGTCTGACTTGGTTTTCAAAGACCCAGTGGGTACTGTTTTCAGACTTTATTTGGTGCATGCTTGCTAATTATGATTTAAGCTTACTATACAAACCAAAACAATCAGTCAGTCAGGAAGGACTTTAGACTTAAACACCAGTAAGTGCAGAGGAAATTTGAAAAGTATGGTTTTAAGAATGAGAACGACATCCTTTGTTTATTTGTTTAAGTTTGACAATTCACTGTTTGAGCTTAAGTAATGACACCATCATTGCTTTTCATTTTGAGTATGTATTAGTTTTGGTAATATTCTTTTCAATATACAGGATAATTTTGAAGATGCCATAACTTACTACCACAAGGTGAGTTTTCTGCGTCTAGCCTTCTTGTTTGAAAGCGTTCTCCATTTAGCACCTTGATTCTAAAAGTTGGGCCAACATAGGACTTTTTTCTGCAAAATATAATTTGCTGCAATCTTCCATTTTCTTCAGTCATATATGCATGCAATTCATAGTTTCTTAGGAAGGGATCATTGGACAAATAGACATGGTTCATATGGGAACCAGCACATCGTTGTTCAGTTCTTTCATTTCGTCAACAAAAGGTTAGATGGTGTTTATTCTTATCTCTGCTTTTCTTTCAGGCTCTATGGTTGAAACCGGACGACCAGTTCTGCACAGACATGCTGACATTAGCTCTTGAGACCAGTTGCCAAAGCACTGCTCGGACAATATAGTTTAGGCATATCGTTGCTTGCAAATTGCAACGGGCGCTGTTGTAACTTAAGGGTGTTGCCTTGGCATCAAATACAATTCATCCATAGCCAATTGTTGTAAAGTTATTAATGTGTAATATATGTAATTGCTCAAGTTCATTTGTAAACCGATTAGACAGATACTGGATTTCTAGCTTACTATTGAGATTTAGCAGTTTTTGTAATAATTTAATGTCAATACCATAATTCGCTTTCTCCAAAACTAATATTTTTTTTTGCGGGAAACATCAGGGGTAATATTTGCCCATTGTACATAGTTTTATTATTTTCTTCTACTAATATTTTTGCTGTGAGCAGTTCTGTGAACCCCGAGGATGAAGACTTGCACTTATTCAGCGGGCGATCTGAAGGCAATGAACGGTCAGAAGTTGTTTTGTGATATTTTGTTTTCGTCAATTCGCGTGGTAAACTGCTTATGGATTCTTCTTGGGTAAACGTGCGGTAAGATTCGTCAACTTGGGGTGTGATTTGATTATTCTTCTTTGATTTTGACAGGGTTCGGGTTTGACTGAACGAGTAATTTGTTACTATAACCTCTCTGACTGACATCACGTACCACAACAAGTAGAGTACCGTTAATGTATTTTTGGAGTACCGTTCTTCTGTGCTCACTTATTTCAGTCTTGTTTTGATTGGAGCTCTCTTTATGATGTGTTTGATTACGGACACATTTGTCGGTGGTTGTTGATCCGTCGTGGCCATCGTGTGCCTACTGCTCATACGGCGAGTTTAATAAATTGTAACTAGACAACTAGAGTAGTACTAGTAGAGTCTGCACCAATGACGAGATTTGTGCATGCGATCGTGCCAAAAAGGCGCTAAAGAAACTTGCACTAGACTCAAGCCCGTGGAGCTGGAGCTGAATTTGGATCGTGGCAAAGCGACCGACGCATTTGCAAATACAATCAACCCAGTACATAGCCACCTTCCATCCACCACCCAACTCTGGAAAAAAAAAACGCCAGCCGAGGAGGAGGACCTGAGCCAAACCCAGATCTCCTTCCTCCCGAGGTCTCCTCTATTAAGAAGCACAAGCAAAGCGCCACTCAGATCTCTCCGCCCCTTCTGACCCTCGTGCCCCGAGCCCCCTCTCGCCTCGCTCGTCAACGCTGCCGCCAGCCCGGGGTACGCGAGATGGCATCGCCGGCCGCAGGCGCGGCCTCGGCGCTCCTCCTCCTGCTCGCCTTCGCCGTCGCGGGCGTCTTCTCCGACGGCTCCGACCACCGCTACAAGACCGGCGAGCCTGTCCCGCTCTACGCCAACAAGGTCGGGCCCTTCCACAACCCCAGGTGAGCGAGATCTCCCTCCCTCCGGATCCCGTACCTAGTTGTTCGTGCGCGTGGGGATGATCGGATCCGTCAGATTCCAGGGAGCGGGCGCTTGCCGTGGATTGTTCTCTGTCTGATATCGCGATGGGATGGTTCGGGGGTTTACGCTAAGTAGGTTCCATAGCGCATACTTTTGGAGATCTAGCAGACAACTTGAGTGTGGATTGGGCAGAATCGCAACAGCTTTTAGTGCGCTAGGCTTCTATTTCTGTTATGAACTGTGGCGCGCCAATTCTGGATGCACTCAACCTTTTGTCTGCCAGCGGGAGGAATCGGATCTGTTTGTAAAGCATTTTTTTCCCTTCCTGAACACCATTCTCACGCCTTGCAGCGAGACGTATCGGTACTTCGACCTCCCTTTCTGCTCCCCAGGTCAGTTTTGACACTATACTTACTCGATTTGCCACATTTTATTTTGCAGTTTGATTATTTGCCACATCCTGTGTCACTGACATGTGGTGGTCATGTGGCAAATAATCAAATTTCAGGTGTAAAGTGGGGCAAATCATCAAAAATCCCCAAGTTACTACCTCTCAAATCATGTTATGCTTATAGATGACTTTAATTTCAGAGAAAGTGAAGGAGAAGAGCGAGGCCCTTGGCGAGGTCCTGAATGGGGATCGCCTGGTCGATGCGCCTTACAAGCTTGATTTCCGTGTGGATTATGATTCCAAGCCGGTTTGCTCGAAGAAGCTCTCCAAGGAGGAGGTGGTCAAGTTCCGCAACTCGGTAGCCAAGGACTACTACTTCCAGATGTACTATGATGATCTCCCGCTCTGGGGTTTCATTGGTAAGGTGGACAAGGGCACCAAGGCCGCGCCCCCGAGCGAGTGGAAGTATTACCTCTACAAGCACATTATCTTTGACATCCTCTACAACAATGACCGGGTGATCGAGATCAACGTGCACACTGACCAGAGTGCACTGGTAGACCTGACGGAGGACAAGGAGGCCGATGTGGACTTCCTTTACACTGTCAAGTGGAAGGAGACACCTACGCCGTTCGAGAAGAGGATGGAGAAGTATTCCAGTTCCTCCAACATGCCGCATCACTTGGAGGTTCATTGGTTCTCGATCATAAACTCTTGCGTTACAGTCCTTCTCTTGACAGGGTTCTTGGCCACAATCCTCATGCGAGTACTGAAGAATGACTTTGTTAAGTAAGTCTATATGAACTTCATTTTCCGTGAAATAACAAGTTTTCCTCTAAAAATAATGTTTTCTATTTGCAGATGTGCTTAATTTAATCCTACTGCACTGCCATACATTACAGAAACATATGATCTCAAACCATAGGCTTTGTTTTGTTATTAGTTACTGCAGAAATAGGGAACCATGATAAATTTGCACGAAACATCTCTGATATAGTTATTTAGGGACCATTTGAAAGATTACTAAAACACAGGAATAGGAAAACCCCCGAAGAATTGCAATGTCTTGCCCCGCTGAGTCCTACAGGATTGAATTTGCACCATTAGGACTTTCCAGAGGTACTGCCAAGAAATCATGAGGACAAATTCCGAAGTTAAAAGTTCCTTCTAATCAAACAACCAATGTAGGAAAAAATCCTAAGGATCATTTGAATCAAAGAGTCTTCTGGTAGTTTATCATGAATAGATATATAATCTTATCATGAATGGATATAACTTGCATCCATTGTTTTATGCATCCTGCCAGCTCCACCAATGGTTCTTCCTGTCCTCTTTTCAACCAGTTATTATAGACCTGGGTAAAGTTCACGTCCCTACATTCGAATTGGGAAAAAGGTTTTGTGGTTGACCTTCGAGTTTTTTATGGTTACTTTGGCTCAAGTTGCCCTTAATGGACATATTCATATTTTTCACCTGTTGTATCATTTATTTAGTGATGATGGCCAGACTTATTTTCTCAGTTCTGTCTGCTCTGTTAACATATATGCATAAGAATATTGTCCTTCTCTTATGTTACTAAAACTTTATGTTTTCATTTGAAGGTATGCCCATGATGAGGAAGTAGCTGATGACCAAGAAGAGTCTGGATGGAAGTATATTCATGGTGATGTCTTCCGGTTTCCCGCGAACAAGTCATTGTTTTCGGCTGCTCTTGGCACTGGAACTCAACTGTTCGCTCTGTAAGTGCTGATATTTTCTTTGTTGCCTACCATATCTTGCATGAATTAAAATCATTCAGTTATCCCTTGAATGCACATATCTAACGGTCTTATTTGAAATTGGCAGAACAACCTTTATATTCCTGCTTGCACTTGTTGGAGTATTCTACCCTTACAACCGTGGTGCACTTTTCACTGCATTGGTTGTCATCTATGCACTTACTTCAGGAATTGCTGGGTACATTGCAACCGCGTTCTATTGCCAGCTAGAGGGAACAAACTGGGTATGTGTTGTCTTTATTTAAGAGATAACCCTAGATTCTTCTGTTACGTTGATTTTGGAAGGCATTATGTTCAATGTGGTCTAATGCTACCATTTTATGTTTATATTCTCAGGTGAGGAACTTGCTATTAACAGGATGCCTGTTTTGTGGGCCTCTCTTCCTGACATTCTGTTTCTTGAACACTGTTGCTATTGCTTATAGTGCAACGGCGGCATTGCCATTTGGCACAATCTGTGTCATTGTGCTCATCTGGACCTTAGTTACATTTCCTCTACTAGTTTTGGGAGGCATTGCTGGTAAAAACAGCAAGAGTGAATTCCAAGCTCCTTGCCGTACCACCAAATACCCTAGGGAGATCCCCCCACTTCCCTGGTACCGGACAACAGTTCCACAGATGGCTATGGCTGGATTTTTGCCTTTCAGCGCTATATATATCGAACTCTACTACATCTTTGCTAGTGTTTGGGGCCACCGAATTTACACCATTTACAGCATCCTCTTTATAGTCTTCATCATCCTCCTCATCGTCACTGCCTTCATTACTGTTGCCCTGACATACTTCCAGCTTGCTGCTGAAGACCATGAGTGGTGGTGGAGGTATTTATCTTTCTCTTTGATTGATTAATTCTTTGGAAGCCTCAATAATTTCGGTCCTTCACTTCTAGTCTACTATACTAGCGGTTTAGAATTTGCGTAATTTAGATTTGATAAGGTCACAGCTGCCCTGTAAATATTAATGTTGGTAATTTAGCTGTTGTTCTTAGTTCTCTTTCAATTACATTTGCAAACTGTGTAGCAAAATTGGTAGAATATTTAACTGTTGGTTGAGTCTTCACTTCAGTCGTCGTCTATTAGTTCAGGAATCAATGAGGTGTCTGCCATTTTTTTCATACCCATTTTTGTTTCCAGTTTAGCATCTTGTACATTGATTCTTGGGCTGCTCGTTTCTCTTTTCATCATAGTTTGGCACTGAAGGTTGGTGATACTATGAAATCAGTATAGCTCTTTGAGTTCAGGTCGTGTTCATCTGATGTGTTAATGTCATGGATACTGCATATGCTGATATACTACAAACTAACATACTGAGCTGTATGTGTGGGAATGGATTGAATATTGGGCAAACCATATTAGCATCTGTATTTTATGTCAATCTGGATGCACATTTCAAATTTTTAGAAATGATAGTTTGGATAGAAAATTCCTACCCTATTCAAGCTCAATGGAATTTGTATTTATATCCACTTTCCATCCTGGTTGAGCTCTGCGCTGGTTTATTATAGAATGGCCACTTAAACAGATTATCAGCACTTTCAAAAGATGGTCATTCCACCAGTAGCCATCTCACCCTCCTTTTTCTGAAGGTAAATCTAGTGAAATGTTGTGCTGAACATTTTTTGTGGTTTTATCTCATACAGGTCATTCCTATGTGGAGGATCAACTGGATTTTTCGTGTATGGCTACTGTCTGTACTACTACTATGCCCGATCGGATATGTCTGGCTTCATGCAGACATCTTTCTTCTTTGGTTACATGGCCTGCATCTGCTACGCATTCTTCCTGATGCTCGGCATGATTGGTTTCCGTGCCGCCTTGTTCTTTGTTCGGCACATATACAAGTCAATCAAGTGTGAGTAAACTGGCGATGGAGGATGAAGAGCAGCAGAGTTGTACTCCTTTTTGGTGCCGCTAAGAAGTCCCCAGTATAGAAAAGGTTAGCTCTCGCGTGCAACAGGAAGCAACTAGAGATTGGCATGTTTCAGTTTAGGCCATTATTCATAGGAACAGGTAATGAACCTATAAATTTGTTTGTCTTTGTGCGTCTGGTACGATAAGTCGTCTTTTCCTTCCTCCCATGTATTATCTCCTATGTGACACCCGGACAGTATTACTTTGTTGAACTATGACCTACATGAATACCTGCGGAAGTTCGTATTGTGTTATGTCATTATTCCCTATGGCAGAATAACTGAAGTGTAGAGATGATGTCTCAAAGAAGGGCATGTCCAGTCAATGTACCGTTGTATGTGTATCATTTGCATTCTGGTTAATGTATTATCAGATCTTTTTTGTACATGGCCAAAAACCTATGAACTCGTTTATTTGTTCATGTTGAATTTAACTTGTGACACTGAAAAAAAGATCTGGAGAACTTGGTGGCGGTAGGCTGTTAATGGCTACATAAATGTATGATACTCTTGCAACACCTAACATTAAACATCGAGAAGTCTGAAGTATTTGAAAGGCGAGGCAAGGAAGTCTATATTCAGTGTACACTGGCCATCTTATTACAAAGAAACTTCATTATCCATAGGATTAAGCGAGGTGCTATGTCAACCTGTTAGATTGCTTCTCGTTGGACTTGACCGGCTATCTTGGTGATGCAGCGCGTGCAGACGATGGCATGGACTTGGCCGGTCTCCCGCTATGCTACAAAACCGCAGGACGGCATGATCAAGGCCTTCCTCTCTAGTAGATCGTCGCCGTACCGGCGAAGGATAGCAACTTCGGCACACCGAACAGCCGTAGCAGCGTTCGTGATAAAAATTCCGTAACAGACCCCAAAGCGAAGAAACAGAAAGGATGCAGACCACTGCACCGAATACGCGAATAGCCGAAGCAGCGTTCGTGATGTTTTTGCAACGACGTCTTCTGTGCACACAAAACACACCACGTCTAGACGAAAATCCTCGCCAGAATTTCTGCTTTTGTAACGAGCTCACGCAGTCCCCACCACCACCGGCCGGGCGCTGCTGAGCCGAGCTCACCTCACTTCTCATGCCCTCAACGCCTCGATCGGTAGCGTATATTTATCTGTCGTATCCTGCCGGATTTAATCGAAAGTGTCAGGCACGCCTCCCGCACCGTGCCCACAGAGCCTCAACTCCCAAGTGTCAAGCCATGGGCGCCGGCAAGACGGCCGCGGGCATGCCGCGCATCGGCATGGGCACGGCGGTGCAGGGGCCCAAGCCGGACCCAGTCCGGCGCGCCGTGCTCCGCGCCATCGAGCTCGGGTACCGACACTTCGACACCGCCGCGCACTACGAGACCGAGGCTCCTATCGGCGAGGCCGCCGCCGAGGCTGTCCGCTCAGGCGCCGTCTCCTCCCGGGACGACCTCTTCATCACCTCCAAGCTCTGGTGCAGCGACGCGCACCACGACAGGGTGCTCCCCGCCCTAAGGCAGACCCTTCGGTATGCATCTAATCTGCTTAGCTTGCAGGGTAACTTAGGACAAGAGGAATCCGTGATTCAGAGTCGGAGTAGCACTAAGATAATCTTAGCCACCCGTTCGCAATAGTACAGTTTTTTGCATGTGATTAAGTCTTAGTAGAGAACATTGAAATCAATTGCTAATATGAACAATTTACTGCTGAAACAGAACCTAGAAACAAAGAATGAGAGACATAATACATGGAATCATTTAGAAGTGTGTACTTCAGTCCAGTGGTTGAGCTAACCGCTTGAATACCACTAGGAAAGAGTGGAATGGCTTTGGCAGACATGCCCAACACATGACTGGTCCTACTAGCTTCCTCAAGCTACACGCAAGTCTCAAGGCCATTAGGGGGCTGTCATGTTCATATGCATCTTTCAGGCATATCAGTTGAGTCCTCCACATCAACGGTGTCGGCCCAAGTTCCAACTACTGATATGGTTCATTCTCACACCACACTGAATCGCTGATCTGACAACCTAGACAAGAAAACCAGTAGAGAACTCACGGGCACGTACAGCCAACATGCCAGTTCCAACAAGACACTAGCTGCTGGTTTCAGCAAGCTAGAGCTAGGTAGCTCCAGAAAGACACAGATCAAATCAGTCCGTGTCCTGCATCGATCACCGCTCTCACGACACTGAAACACTGAACCCAATGTTGCAAGTGCACTGTTTGATATGAGCTGTGTGACTGTTTCGGTATTATTAACCATGACGCATTGACCTGAATGTTACCATGACGCATTGGCCCTGCAGAAACCTTCAGATGGAGTACGTGGACCTGTACCTTGTCCACTGGCCGGTGACCATGAAGGCAGGGCGGTTCAAGGCCCCCTTCACGGCCGACGACTTCGAGCCGTTCGACATGCGGGCGGTGTGGGAGGCCATGGAGGAGTGCCACAGGCTGGGCCTCGCCAAGGCCATCGGCGTCGCCAATTTCTCCTGCAAGAAGCTCGAGATGCTGCTCTCCTTCGCAACCATCCCTCCCGCCGTCAACCAGGTGGAGGTGAACCCGGTGTGGCAGCAGAGGAAGCTGAGGGAGTTCTGCAATGGGAAGGGCATCCAGCTGTGCGCGTACTCGCTGCTGGGCGCCAAGGGCACGCACTGGGGCAGCGACGCCGTGATGGACGCTGGCGCCCTGCAGGAGATCGCCGCGGCCAGGGGCAAGACCGTGCCGCAGGTGTGCCTGCGGTGGGTGTACGAGCAGGGGGACTGCCTCATCGTCAAGAGCTTCGACGAGGCCCGGATGCGCGAGAACCTCGACGTCGGAGGGTGGGAGCTCACCGAGGAGGAGCGCCGGAGGATCGCCGAGATCCCGCAGCGGAAGATCAACCTGGGCATGCGCTACGTGTCCGAGCACGGGCCGTACAAGTCCCTCCAAGAGCTCTGGGACGGCGAGATATGATGCCGCGTACGGGTTGGCCGTGAGAGCGTCAGCCCTCGCGCAACCGTGGACAGTTTTACACCGATTTCCCTTACAATAAAAATTGCTGGTCTGCGCTGTGTTTTAAACGAAAGAATAAAGGAAAATGTTTGTAAGTGCCCATTGCATTCTATGGATCACCAAATGCAAGAAGGTGAGTGAAAAATGAGGATCATGTTATCTGTAATTGGCATGTCAATCCATCAGATCAACAAGACAACAAGTAAATCGACACGAATAGCACATCCCAAGGTTAAAACCCAGAGGGAAAAACAACGCAGGGAGGACAATACTAAGCAAAACAAAAGATAATTTAAGTGTTTTCTGCTAAGTACAGCAACACCTTGCTTCTTCTAGGTTCTCGAGAAAAATGAAAGGCAGCGGCGGCGAGCGGGTTCCATCATGGGCCGTAGGCCGCGTGCGACGACGGCAGCACCCGTCTTCTTGGGCTCAGCCGAGTGACGTGACCAAGCAACTGAGCCGCGCGTCAGGCTCGTCATGATGAGCGCCAGAGCAGCCCGCCGCTGCCGGCGGGCCATCGTGCCAACCTGCTGGCCCGACAAGGCCAGCGGAGTGCCGTGCATGGCGCAGGACTAGCTGGCTTTCTGGCTCGCCGGGTGACCGCCTGACCGGAGACTGGCACGATCCGTCAGTCAGTTAGAAGTGTTGCTTAGCATGTGTCCAATGGGCCGATGCAGATTTGGTCGGAAATTTGTCCGTTTAGATTGTCAAATGGACATACGTTCGGCCTATGTCCGTCCCTTTCTTGTCACTGCATCCAATGGGCCGACGCATCTAATCCGCCCAACATTTTTTCTCCAAATATTTAATTAATTAATAATAGGAATTCGATTACATTGGGAATTGAAAACAATGACCTAAAATCTAGGGCTCGTCGTCCTCCTCCGGTGGTCGTGGTGCCATTTGCGCCTTACTGCGCGACTCACACAAGTAGCTGCGTGACGCACTTTCTCTGTCTCGGCCTCCTGTGCTGTGTCCGCAACTACACGCGCAACGGACATGAAGCTGGCTGCCCTCTGCGCGTTCAACTGCATGTGGGCCGCCTCCGCCGCCTCCTCCGCGGAGCCGTACACAGTACCGCCCACGCCGGTGGGCGGTGAGGGGCCCGCCGCGACGCCGACGACGTAGGCTTCCTCCTCGGGGTCATAGGCGTTGTTGTAGGCCGACTCCAGCGCTCTCCTCGTCTGATCCGACAGCTGCGACCGTGGCGGCTGCGGAATCATGCCGGCCCATGCCGGATTGGTCACCACGCGGCGAGAGAAGCTGCCGCAATGGCACCCAACTGCGCTCTGACGCGCTTGCTCGACCTGGTCGACGAGATGTTGCGGCGGTGACGGCGGATTCATTTCGGTGCGTCGATCTACAAGCGGAGGTGGTGGCCGCCGTGGCTGGGGGAAGAGAGCTAGGGTTTGTGGCTCTAGGGTTTCGCCGGCCGGAGCATATTTAAGGAGCACCACTGCTTTTCTCCACCGCCCACAGTCAATGGGGTAGGTGGCCGCTTAGTCGGTGACACGGGGGCCAGGGGCGCACACAGGGCGGACGGAAGAGTTGACACGCGGTCGACGCAAACCTGACCCAAATTTGGGCCAAGAATGAGTCGCGGCGGATAGAAAAACGGACAACGGTCCGTTTGTGTCGCCACGTTGGGACTTGATTTTCAGTCGCGCGGACAAAAACAGACACACGCGGACTGGATGCGTCGGCCCGTTGGAGACATCCTTACGTACACGGCGAGAAACGCAGAGAAATGAAATGGCGTTCAAAGCGTAAGGTTGTATGGGGAACCAACTCGGGGTTGGATGGTAAGAAGTGTGGTTGATATTGGTGTGTTTCTCATTAAAGACGGATTATTCTTTAATGGGAGGTGACGTTCGATAGCGAGACGCTTGTTGTGACTTTGTCAAATTCAAGATGACGTTCCGTCGGTGCCTGTGGTGACTTCGTCGATTTTAAGATCCGACCGTTTGCTCAGTCTTTCGGATGTGCTATAGGGTAGGATGTGTGCGCGTTCATACGTGTGAGCGTATGCGCGTTATGTGAGTGACTACGTCTGTACTGTGTTTTGCAGAAAAACGGTACAGTTGTGCCATCACGGCTTTATGGAATTGATTGAAATAAATCAATTGCCAAGGAGCATATGTTTTTAGGGACATTATTCTCATTAATTCAACTGACAGTCACCAAGGAGCATATGTAGGTAAAGGAGATGGCTAGTTAGGGAACATTTGCCTTTCTAGCTAGGTCAAACTACATTGTCAATATTTTCAAAACTAACCATGTTTATCCCCCTCAATGATCAGCGGGAAAAAACAGTAGTACTCTACATTTTGGCACATGCATTCTTTGCTGCTGATTGACGTATATTTCAATTTCCAGCTAAGGAATACCTTTCCAACGACATAAACAAAGTGTCCTACGAGTGAACAAATCTGTGGTTGGATGGTAAAAGGGTTGTTATACCCTCGACCCATCAGACCCATCAAAGTTGAAACTCGACGGATTTTTCATTCAGTGGGAGACGACGCGTTCCCCTCGATAGCGGGTCGTCTGTTATGGATTCATCAATCTCAAGACACCCGGTTCAATCTTTCGATGGTGCTCGTAGGGTAGGATAAACGTGTGTGCATTCATATGGTGAGTGTGCATGTAGTATCTGGCGGTCGAAAAAATGCCTTATACCCTAGACATAAACTGCTAGTTCCAGTGCACTTTAATTTCATTTTATTAAAAATCGCTCCATGTCAACAAGTTTGTGTTATAGTAGTAGTAACATATTGAGTACTCCAAGAACCAATGTATGGTTGGCCTAATTATTGTGTTGCATCAGTTTGAGGAAGATGACTAGAAACGCCAAGTTCTTACTTTTGACCCGGACCAAAGTTTCGTGAAGAAAGCATGCCGCAGAGCTCTGACCCCAAGGGCAGCCACAGTGCTGGAGCATATTCCCTTCTCTTTAATTACTGCAGTAAGTAAAAGTGCCATCGCGTGTGCTTTTGTTTTACTACTGGGTCCGGCTGTTTCACAGGGAATTCAGCACCAGACGATCGACATGGATTGCACTCGCGTAGGTGCTGCCGACCCGTGCGGTAAAAAGCTGTTCACGTGAATAACGCAGCGCAGGCCACCAAGGGTAAAGGCGTTTTTTGGTTCCTTTTGCAAAAGAAAGGCCACCACCCTGCCGCGGCGCCCACTTTTTAGTGCAACACACTTGATGCTGTTGGCAGCCTGATGTACTGCCCCAGCAGGTGCATTTTGGAGATTTTTGTGAATTATTACTATGGAGTTTGGGCGATTCTTCAAAGAATTAAGGAAGGACAGGAATTTTGCTAACGGAGAAAATTCCAAATCTTGTTGTCTTTCTTTACACGGCATGTCTCTTAAACACTTTGTCAAATCCTATTCGGTGATGCTGTACTAGGAACACCGGGATCCAAGTTGTGTGGATCAGACCGGTCCATCTATCCAAGTTGTCTTGCTTCACGACCAATAATCAAGTAATTTCGGTTCATATTTCAACGAGAAATAAATTAGTTGAAAGTGAAACAGTCGCACAATTTTATAAATAAAGTACAAACAGCAGAACCGATACAAGGTGATGAAAGACCCTCTTACAATGTAGGTCATAAGAAAAGTGACATCTAAAAGGGCAACGAGAACGTAACCAATACAAAGTCGAGCAATAAAAGTCATGCGTGTTGTCTCACTTGAAGCTAATTTCTTACTCCGTTAGCTCATTCATTAAGGCATCAACGGTACCGAAGTCCTTCACAAATGTGTGTGTGTGCGTTGTGGGGGGGGGGGGGGGGGGGGGGGGTGTGTAAAAACAAGAAAGCTAGGTTGAGTTCATCTTTAGACGGTCACTAAATTTTGTTTTGGAGGAAGTTCACTGTATTTTTATTGGAACCGATCTTGCTCTTCACGTATATATTTGTTCTACATTAGCTGTGCACTTCAAAAACCCGCAACTGATCTTTTGCAATAATCACATGTAATTATTCAAAAATAAAAACGTATGTTAGTATAGATTGATTTTATATGAGCCAGTTCATTTTTATTTTGCTTTGTAGTTGCATTATTAATCTATACTATTCCCTCCGTTCACAAAGGATGTCTCAAGTTTGCCGGAGGGAGTAGTTGTATGTTTACAAATTTGCAACCGTACTCATTAATTTTAAAATCGTGAAATCCAGTTTTTTGTTTGACTTTTGTCGAGTGGTAGGATTTGAAAAATTGTTTGACTATGAGTAGTCGGGCCCATTAACTAATTACAGAATTTACAGCAACTATAGTGCATAGATAAACGCATTTCATTGGTGGGGCCAAACGACATAACGGGCCTTGGTTACATACACACATGCTTTTTTTTTTTTTTTTTTTTTGCTAAGCACAGTACAACGCAGGCGCTCATATATACGCGCACACACTCACACCCCTATGAACGCACGCACGCACACCCTACCCCTATGAGCACCTCCGAGACACCGAGTCGGCGGGTCGAGTCTTGAGATTGACGAAGTCACCACGGGCGCCTCGCTGTCGACGGGAACGTCGCCTCCCACTGAAGAATATTCCGCCTTAAATGAGAAACACCAGCGTCAAACCTGGGGTTTGAACTCTGGTGGGCTGGGGGTACAACCACCCTCCTAACCATCTTGCCACAGGCAAGTTCTCGGTTACATACACACATGCATGTACGACGCGCGAACGTAAAGGTTGTACATGCATGCATGTACTGTACGTACTAGCTAGATGGCGCTGCGTGGCCCCTATAGTCCTAACCCGCCTCCTCTTCTCATGGACTCGCAGGCCACCGCCGAGGCGCCGTGCCCGTCGCCACCCCCGGCCGCGACGCCCATGGGCACAACGGCGAAGGAGCGCTGGCGGCACGCGTGGCAGGTGACCTGCGCGAGCAGCCGCGCGGCGTGGTCGCGCAGCGCGCACGCCTTCTCGAGCTCGCCCCGGGCCCGCTGCCGCGCGCGGCGCGCCTCCTCGAGGGCGCGCTCCGCCGCCGCGGCCTCGTCGCGCGCCCGCGCCCGCTCGGCGTCGGCCGCGGCCTTCTCCTGCAAGGCCCGCCGCACCTCCTCCTCCCATCGTCGGCGCCGGAAGAAAGGCCGTCCGGGGCGTAGATGGGAGTACCGATGGAGAGCTCCAGCTTCGTCGTGGCGTGGGGCTCGTGTGAGGCGGAGGAAACACGGTCGTGGCGTTCGCCGGCACCTTGGTGGCCGCCGGGAGTAGCTGGAGCTCTGGCGGCGGCGTCGAGGGCGGTCCCGGGACAGGATGCCTGAGAAGGGCGGGACGGAGAACCGGGAGCACCTCGTCGCGCATCCGGCCGGAGTTGCACGCGTCCTGGTGCTCGATGAAGCTCTCCACCCTGCAACACATACGCGCAAAATCACAGCGTCGTTAGCACACAAACCCGATCAATCGAGCACGGCATGAACCAACCCGGCCATAATCTGCATGCATGGACGCCTACGCTTCTACCAACCTGTCCGTCGTTGTCACGAGCAGGCGTACGTACATATATGCATATATGTATATATGTATATATGCATGATTGCCGTCGATCTCTCGCGCGGTCGCCCATACGGCAGATCGGCATTAGGCGTGGATGGAAAGCGACCAGACGGCGAGCGAGACATGTATGTACTGGTCGATGAGACAACGAGACCGATCGATCTATCTAATCGGTCCAGCAAGATACTGGTGGTCTGCTGGCCATGGATCAACTAATTCGAGACCCGGTGCATCACTTCAGGTCGATGTGGCCGGGACCAAACGCGCGCGGTGATCGATCCATCATCGTCCACGTGTGCGCGCACAGTGTAGCAAAGCAGGAACTACTGTTTCAACCGGCCGTGTCCCATGGAGGAGCCACGGCACATCAAAAGGTCCGTGACAAGAGAGTGTGGCTGCCAAGTGCCAAATTATTAAAGTGCGACTAGTAGCTAGGTAGCCCAGTGAGTGCTGTTTGTTTATGCAGTAGAGCATGCACATGGCGATCGATCGAGAGTGCTCTCTCTCTTGTAGTACAGTACAGTACTTTGGTGGATCAGGCGGGGTCCGAGGAACGGCTTGTCTCTACCTGCTAACTACTAGCTAACCCTATAGCTAGTGCTGCTGGCTGTTCCTACAGTAGTTCCTCTGTTCACCCACACATGACATTTTCGGTTTTCACACTACCGAGCCAATAATTAATATTCTCTTCTCTTTACATAACGTCACGTGCATGCAGTTGAGACCAGTGTTAAGAGGAGTTAAACATAATTAGAATGGTAGGCAGTGTTGGGAGAAGCTAAGGTGATCGATGAGACAGTTTTTGGTCGATGTGCCGTCGCTTTCCCGCTGGAATTTTCGGTCCTACCGCAATCCGCACCGAAATGATCATAGCCAGCACCCTTTGCTTTTCGATTTTCTCTCCTTCTTTTTTTCGATGGATACTATGGAACCCACTCGACCTGCATATATGTCATCAGTTAACCTCAGGTCCCATCCACTTCCGTACGGAAATATGCTACTAGTATTATGGTCAGCTCGGTTAGGAGCTTCTCCAACCCACATGACGCACAACCGTATCTCGACCATCCATTTTGCGATTCAACGGTCCAGATTTACCGTTGAACGAGTTGAACATTCATTTCGGCCGTTCAATCACGAAACGGACGGCCGAGATACGGGTTGTGCGACATATGAGTTAGAGAAAATCCATTTTCGCTATAGCTAGTTTGTTAAACTATGGAGAAGAAAAAACTATGGGTCGATCGAACTCTAGTTAGTTCATGTCGGCTACACATAATCTCTCTTTTTAATCCTTTCTCTACCTTAGCAGTTGACGTTTAAAACCCTTAACCAACATCATAGCTTTTGTCTTATCTCCATCGAACTATCGATCTTCATGGGAGGAAGGCTGTCCTTCTCCAACCACCGACTAAACATTCGATTTGTTTTGTGTTTAACTATCATCATGCACACACCCAGTGGCGGACCCAGGAATTTGTCGAAGCCTGGGCGCCGCCAGAGACGTATCCAGAAAAAAAATTGGAGGGTGGGCACACTGCAGCAAGAATGTCGCACCGCGGATTTTTTTTATCAAATAAATATTATAAATAGGCGAAATTCACAAAAAAATCCACCAAAGAGAACATGAAGTAAAAAAGATACTTACATAAAGGAACAAAAGTTAAAGAAAAAGGGAAGTAGAAAAAGAAAACGGGAAAGCAACATATGAATGAAAGAAACCTAACTTAAATCCTAAGTAGGGGTATTACGTAGGGAAATGTAGAGTTTTGAAAGTATATATAGCCAGATCCACATTTTCTCATTTGTGTGTAGCTCAAAATACATAGTATTTGGCATTGACATTTTACAGATTAGTGGGATACACCATTGGCTATACCCGGATTTTTTTTCAGATTTTTTGAACCACATAAATATGATTTTCGAAATTTTTAGCTGGAGGGATCACTGGAGCTCAGGATTACAAAATCTCTACTCCTCCCTTTTTTTTTGAGATTCTCTACTCCTCCCTAACACGAGACGATCTGCTATTCTGGAGGTCGCTGCCCTTTTTTCAGGTCGAACGATTCGTTTGCAGCCTCGTTTTCCATCGCGAGCACAGACCAACTAGAAACTGGGAAGCCCATCAACCTCACGGCCCACCAAACAATCAGTTTTGCCCCTGGTCAGATGTTATTTCATCGCTGGAATCCTTCTCGCATACGAGGCGACCGCGACCGAAGCCCGGGCAAGCGCCCGGGCAGCCGGGACGCTGGGTCCGCCCATGCACACACCCTAATTCGTTCTTGTGCGACCGTACGTCGGTGTACGTGATGAAGTACGTCTCCGGCGCATGCTGCTAGTAGTTAGCTAGAGCAGTCGACAGGCGGCGGCCACAAGCATACATCCTAAGGAACTTGATTAGCGTTGTAGCTAGTGTTGCATGTTGGAACGTACGGGTGAAGACGCGGCCGCAGTCGCAGGAGTGGCCGCGGGTGCCGCAGGTCTTGAGGTGCGCCTTGTAATCGGACTGGACGGCGTAGCCCTTGGCGCAGCGGGCGCACACCCACTGCCGCCGCCCGCCGTGCTTGCGCCGGAAGTGCTTCTTGATCCCACCAGGTCGCCCAGCGCGTGGGCAGGGTCGTGGTGCAGGCAGCTCGGCTCCGGGCACACGAACACGCGCTTCCGCGGCACCGTCGCCGCGCCGCCGCCGCCGCGCCGCCTCCTCCTCCCGTGCCGCCGACGCCGTCCCCTCCGCCGTGGGCGCCGGAGCCCGCTTCACCAGCCGCCACGGCACCTTGTGCCGCCGCCGGTGCATCTGCAGGTTCTGCTCCCGCTGGAACCCCTGCCCGCAGATCTCGCACACGTACCTGTCCGACTCCAGCAGCGTCCGAGGCGTCAGCGCCACCACCTCCGCATCAGGGTCTACATATAAGCTCACGTACGTAAGTCTCAGCGAGCCAGTTAATCCACGGTGCATTACACATTAACCAAGTGATGCAGACTGATCCTATATGATCGCCCCACATGTATATGTGTTACGTCGATGATCCACGTACTACATATACCTGGAGTGCCGGGAGGGCGCCGCTTGCGCTTGGCGGGGGAGGGCTGGTCGGTGGCCGGCGGAGGCGGCGCCGGCGGCTGCTGCAGCTGGTGGTGGGAGGAGGGCGAGGACGAGGAGGTGGAAGAGGAGGCCAACATTTGGTGGTGGCTCTTGACTAGTGCCATAAGTGTTGGGGGAGCTTTCTTTTTTAAGGGCTGATCTTCTTACGAGCTACGTACCCTTGCCCACAACAAGCTAGCTACCTAGGTCGCCTTGCCCTTGGCCTTTGGCTTTGCTTCCTTTCCCTCTTCTCTTTTTGCTCCTTAGTGGGATAGGGGTGCCAACGGAGGCTTTATGGGGTGGAAAGGTGAAGCTGCATTGTGCTTGTGTGCTTCTTGTGTTGTGTTGTAGAAAGGGTTGGGGCATGAGGGGGATCATATATAGCTAGGGAGGAGAGAGGGGGTGAAAAAAAGGGCTTTGTCTATATCTCTTTGATCGCTTTTGTGCTTGCTGCATCGGTGTGTGGGTGTGGCGTCCTTTCTTTGAAGGGGGAATGTGTCTCATATACTCATTGGATGGGCAGCTTTTATCAAGGCTTTGTTTGTTTGTTTGGTGGTTTTTAAAGATGGGATCATAAGACTAGTCCCCCTTCCAATCTCATCGACACAATTAGTGAGATGAATGCATGGGTTAGCTCGGTTGATAAGATCAGCTCTTTAATTGCATGTGTTTGTGTGCATGTTGTTGTAGTACTTCTACCATCAATTCCGCATCTCTCTCTCTCTCTCTCTCTCCTAGACATGAGTTAGGCACTGATATGTGACTTCATTACATGCATAAAGTCTTTAATATTAAAGTTATACATGGAATATATATATATATCCAACAATGTCGGAGAATGACTCCCACGAAACAGGGGCAGTCACACTCGCGAAGAGAGTTCGTGTAAGGGGCTGAACACGACGTCAATCAACCCTCATCCGGCGCGGCGACGCTGCTCGTCGTGCCTGAGGAGGGACATCACGGCAGAGAGAGACACGGCGCGTACCCAGGTTCACGGCCCTCTTGTGGAGGTAAAACCGCTACGTCCTGCCTGTCTGTATTGCTGCTTGTAGAGGTTACAGTACAGCGTGCTTGCCGAGGGCACAGCTATGGCAATGGCGTGTACAAGGGGAGGGAAACTACTGTCTTCTTCTCCCTTGCGCGCAAGTAGCTAGACTAGGAGTAAAATGTGTTCGATCCCCCTTAGGGTGGTGCACCAGCTCCTTTTATAGGCGCCCCGGGCCTCCTCCCTGTCCTTGTGCAGCGGAGGGGCTACCACATGGCGACAACGGTCGGGAGCACGGTGCACCGCTGCTTGGGCGTCCATGAGCGCGGTCCATGGGCACAAAAGCTGAGGCCGCAGCAGAGAGGCCGCCGTCCATCCAGGACGGCCAGCTGCTGCCGCAGAGGAGCGGGGGAGTCCCCACGGTGACGTCGCGTTTGGCGCGTAGCGCCGGCCTGCTCCCTTATCACCAAAGAGGAAAGCTTGGTGGTCTGCGCCGTTGCCCCTGCTTTGTTGACTCCTTTATCACCAAAGTGGGACTGTAGCTCCGTCGTCACCCTGCGCAGAGGCGCGGTCACTCTGCGGCCGCTGCGGAAGCCATGTGCGCTCCGCAGAGCTTGCTTTACAGTGAAGGAACCCTCGCGTGGGCGGGAACGCCCTGTGGAGGATTCTGCGTTGACTTCCCTTCAGGGAAAGCTTCCTTGGAGAGGGGCAGCGGAGTAGAGGCTCCACAGGCCTAGCTGCCTCCTCAGGCCTCCGCGAGGCGATTCTGCCCCGCGGGCTCCCCAGGCTTGCAGACCTGGTCCTTAGCGAGATTCACTCGCCGAGTGTTGAGGGTTATAGAGGCCTGGCCCAGTACACCCTGGTTCTTACTGGGCTGACAGTAGCCCCCGGGCCCATGACGGGCACGACGCGGTCCAGGGGGCGCAGGCGAAGCGTCATGGGCCCAAAGTGTCCGGCCGGCCCGAGACACGTGGCGAGCGGTTGGTGCGTCTCGGCTTCTCCGGAGGAGGTGGGCGTCGTGGCGGGACCCACGACGCCTCGGAAACCGCCCTGAGGTGATATAAAGGCTGCCGCGGCTGTCGGCAGCAGTTCCGCCGCATTTACGCCCTTTCCTTCTTGCATACACCTCCGGTGCTCCACTGCTCCGGCGATTTCCGTTCTTCTCCGAGCTTTTCCGCCGCCCTTCCTTCGCGAGCCATGGGCCCCAAGAAGGCAAGGCGGCGATGGTGGAGGCCTCCGCTGAAGCGCAGCGGGAGGAGGAGCTTGCGCCGGCTCTCATCGGCACTCGCGTCTCCACAGCGGAGGCGCTGGATAGGCTGAAGGTCCTCGTCGCCGGGAGGAATAATGAGCATGGCGCCAGCGGCGTCAAGGCGGCGCGCTTCGGCAAGCTGGCGGCGGGGTGGTATCCCATTTTCGTCCACACGCTGTTCGCGGCTTGGTGCCGCCGTTCTCTCCCTTCCTTGCGGAGGTGCTGGCTTTCTATCAGATCCAGCTCCTGCACCTCCACCCGAACTCCATCCTGATTCTCGCCATCTTCGCCTATCTCTGCGAGGCGTATCTGGGAGTGATGCCTTCCGTGGCCTTCTTCCGGAGCTTCTACGCGCTCCGCAACACGGCGCCGGCGAGCGGTCTGGGTGCGTGTCTTCCGCATCGCAGACGGGATGGGCGCCGTCTACATCCCCATGTCGTGGGATGGCGACAAGGCCGTTACGAGGGTGACGAAGAAGGTGGAGGACTTCCGCCAGAAGTGGGTCTCGTCGACGCCAAGGAGCGGAATGCCTTCTTCGATGAGCCTGAGGCGCCGCCGCTGAAGAACTCAAATTGGTCCAGCGAGAAGTTCCAGCACCAGAAGATTGCCCACTTGGTCTCGCGCATGAAGCTCGTCCGCGAGGCTGGCCTCACGGGGCAGATGGTCGCTGAGGACTTCGTGAGGCGGCGCATCGCTCCCCTCCAGGCGCACACGAAGCCGGTGTGGATGTACTCCGGCCCGGCAGATCCAATGCGCTTGCACCTCAGCGCCCACGCGCCAGACGACGTCGCCTCCATCTTAGGCACGCTCTTCATCGCCCCGGAGATCCCTGTTCCGGGCACTGAGCACCTGAGGCCCCTCCACCAGCTCACTCCAAAGAAGCGCCTCGCAGTTCTGGAGATGATGCCGACGTTCACGCCAGAGGGCTTGGAGGGAGAAGAGGCGAAGGGGGCTGCGGCGCCTGTGGTGGAGGAAGACTTGTTTGGCGAGTCCTCTGCTGCTTCAGACGCCGAAGCTGACGCCGCCACGGAGGAGTCAACCCCTCGTCAGGGGAGGCGAGCTCTTCAAAGCAGGCGGCCCCTGAGGAGGAGATCCTGGAGATATCGTCCGATGTGGACGAGGATTTTGTGGTGGCCCCGTCACGACGGGCCACAGAAGAAGAAGACGAAGACGGGACGATAGCGGCCCGGAGGCCGCGGCAAAGCGGTGCGAGCCCCGCACCAAGGCCATCCACGACAGGGCCGCCAGAAGCCTGGAGAGCACTCCTCTTAAGAGGAAAGCTGAGGCGGCCCCTGAGGAGCCCAGCGCTGGAGCCTCATCAGGCCTGTGGCGCTCTGCCAACAAGGTGTGGGTGGACACCCGCGCCAAGCCATCTGGGTGAGTACTGTTTCTTCTTGACTGTTCTTGCTTATCGAGAGTTCTTGCCTTTCTCGAGGATCTCACTGTCTTGATTATCAGGGGTCTGGTTCATGCGAAGCGCCGCCGACTCCGCAAGGCTGCGGACGTGCGGCGCGCGCTACGCCCGTTGTTGAGGGGCCTACAGCGCCCCTTGGAGAAGAGACTGAGGAGCCCGTGGTGACAGTCACCACGGGCCGGCTGTTGACGAGGCCATGAGGCCTGTGGGGGAGACGCCCCTTGAAGAAGCAACTGCCTCGCCACCTCCTGCCGAGAGTCAGATTGAGGAGGCGGTGAAGGCTCCGTCGCCGCCGCGCCCTGATGCTCCACTGGAGCCCCCAGAGACACCCGCCGTGGAGACGGCGGGGACCAGCACACAGGCGCCGGGAGGCGCCGACGTCGAGATGGAGGAGGGAACTCCTCCGCCGCCCCCTCCAAATTCCGAGCCTGAGGGGGAGGCCACTTCTTCTGAGGCCGCAGCAGGCGAGGCTGCGGTTGAGCCACTGGTGGCTAGGCCTCCCTCGCCAGCCCCCGAGGCCCACGAGGAGGTCGTCGTGGAGAACAACGACGCACAAGACGGTGGGGGCCCGCTCCTGGGCCCCGTGTTGACCCTGGTCCAAGCACTGTGCTTTCAGCACCAGAGGCTGGCGCTGGGGTGGAGGACGCTGCGCCACGTGAGGGCTCTTGGGCCTTGGTCTTGAGCGACCGGAGCCGGAGCAGCGCGTGCCGCCAAGCTGCCCTCCGTTTGGTGAGGGGCACCCTAGACGGGCTAGAAACCCAACTTGCCCTTGAGGAGGCGGAGCTTGGCAGGAGGTACGACGCCCTTGCTGCTGACTGGGCCCGCTTCTTCGAAGTCAGGCGGCGGAGTGGCCCTGACGACCAAGCCTTCAGGCGCAGCGCGACGAGGCGACGCGGCAGGCCCAGGAGATCCGCGAGAACGCGGAGCGCGAGGCGCAAGGGCCTTGGCGCCGGTCCAGGCGGAACGCAAGGCGGCTGCAGAGGATCGGGAGGCGGCTGTGGCGGAGCGCCAGGCTGCAGCCTCGACCGAGCGGCTATCGAGACCTCCCTCGCCGACCAGCGCAAGGAGCTGGCCAGCCGCGAGGAGAAGATAATTCTGAAGCTGAGGTGGTGAGGAAGTCTCTGGAGCAGCATCGTCTGTCGCTGGAGGCTCGCGAGCAGGCCATGACGACACGCGAAGCTGAGGTGCTCAAGCGTGAGGAGAAACTGGAGCAGGCGGAAACAGACATGAACAGAACGTGAGGCCTTGGAGTCCCGCGAGAGCAGCTTGGCTGAGGCCATGGGCAAGCACGACAAGGAGGTGGAGCGGCACCGGGAGCTTGTGGAGAAGGCCAACCAAAGCTTGCCGAGAAGAAAAAGGAGGCGGAGGCGGAGGCCCTCACCAAGCAAAAAGAGTACCGCACTGCTGTCACACAGGCCGTCTCCCGGGAGTATGCTGGGAAGTTCAAGAAGCAGGAGGACGGCTTCCAGAAAAAGCGCAGAGAGCTCGGCAAGCGCATTCGCCAGCTGGAGGAGTGGAACGCCAACTTGAAATCCTCGCTGAAGCGCGCCAAGGACGCTAATCTCCGCACGGAACAGGCCCTCGAGCGCTCGGAGCAGGACCTCACAGCCCTGATGGCAGACATGCAGGAGCTGAATGCGCAGGTGGCCCCTGTTGTGGAGAGGGTCGAGGAGGCTGAGCAGAGCGCGGTGGCGGCACGGGTCTTGACGCAGCAGCGGGAGCGTATGTTCCGATCTTTGGTGACGCGCGGGAACGCTCTTGCTGCGAAGCTGGGGGTGGATGCTCCTGCCGTCCCCGTCCACGGGAACGCCGACGTCGCCACGTATCTGACCTACTTCGACCAGCTCTTCTCCGTCCTTGAGGGCCCTGTGGCGGAACTCGACGATGTTGTCGACGAGGAGTGCCGCAAGCTCCTGCTGGTGGCGGTCGAGCGCGTCTTCGTCAACCTCAAGCGCCTATATCCATGCTTCGACTTCGAGTCCGTGACCGAGCCCATGGGGATGCTCAGATCGAGACGCGCCTCTTCAACTCGCTGCGGGAGGAGATCAACGACTATGTCAACCGCTTCAAGAGGGTCGCTGAAGAGCCGGCCTCTGGCGAGGAGGAAGACGTCGAGGAGGAAGGCGCGGAGGAAGATGACGCTGAGGAGGATGAGGCCGCCAAGACTTCTGCTTAAGCTGCTCCTGCCACAAGTCGCGCCTGAGGCGCAAGTTATCTTTGTTTAAAGACTTTGTTTCATTTGTGATGGTCTGTAAAACACTTTATTGTGCTGCAATGTGTGTGCCCCTCGACGGGCATTTTATCCCTATTCCATGCCTTTTTCGCTTTACGTCGTCAGGACCCGTCTCTTAGCGCTATGACTCCGCCACTACGGTATGCCAGAGCAATGACTCAGCAAGGCCGGGGGGTGTTTAAGGCTTAGAGAGGTAAGAGCTCTCGAGTCGCGATGCTCGAGGGCTCCCCTTTGACGCTCAAGCAGTCCATGAAATGCGAAGGAGAAAATACCCGCCCGAGGGACGGAAGTTGCTCGTGAGAGGAAAAACACAACGCCTGAGGTGTAAGCGCAGGACTTAGCTTAGCGAGGTTCTGGCCTCGTGGAGGGCGTTGATTTCCCTGAAGGTGTGCTTCCCTCTTTGGGTCTGGAGCGTGACTCCACGAGCCTTGGGGGGACTCTTGTTCCCTGTGTAGGTTAGAGGCGGAACCAAAGCAAAACATGGTAGAGAAACTCATGCGCGCTTATAGGTTTCCTCATGGGTGCCTCGCGAGGAGAGTAAGTACCAAAGGTCCTTAGGTGAGGTGGCAGGTTTGGGAGCAAGCCCCTGGGCCAGAGCTCTTTGGTGAGGTAACAGGCGTGAGAGCGTGCTCACGTGTTAGAGCTCGGATCCTTTTGGATTTTGCGGTGCTGCTGGGATGCTCCCGAGGCACAGTCACCGTACTCAGCCCCCGCTCGCGAGGTGCGCAAGGGGAAAGATATGAGCGCGAATGAAAACTAAAACTCACCCCCAAAATATTACATAGCGGCGCCGCAGCGCAATGTTTCACTAGGAAACGAATTGGTTCGTTACACTTGGGCTTGCCAAGATAAAGTTTCCATGTCGAGGCATGGGGACCACATTCAGTGGCTGAGACTCTTCACGGCCTGCGGCGGCACGTTACAGGAAGAGCTCAGAGGGACTGGCCCTCAGAGAGAGAAGCTTTTGTGAAGCTTGGAGGTGAAGCTGTGCGCTTTCCTCTAGAGACAAAAAATGCCTGGTGTGATAGAGATCACGGGTAGAACTTGCGTAGATGCGCGATGTTCCAAGGGTTCTTGACCGGGATGCCGTCCTCCGTCTCGAGGCGCACCGCGCCAGGTCTGGCGACATGCGCGACCCTGTAGGGGCCTTCCCACATGGGCGAGAGCTTGTGGAGACCTTCCCTGGAGAGGATCCTCCTGAGGACAAGGTCGCCTGTCTCGAGAGTGCGCGGACGTATGTGGCGGCTGTGGTAGCGTCGCAGGTCTTGCTGGTACTTTGCCGCTCTGAGGGCGGCTCGGCGGCGCAACCCGTCGAGGAACAGCAGGTCGTCGTTGTGGAGGTCTTCTTGATTGTCCTCATTGAAGGCAAGGACCCTTGCGGACCCGTGCTTGATCTCTGTGGGGAGGACTGCTTCGGCTCCATACACCAGGGCGAATGGCGTCTCACCAGTGGGCTTTGTAGGGTTCGTGCGGATGGACCAGAGCACGGAGGGGAGCTCATCGATCCAGCCCTTGCCATAGCCCTTGAGGCGGTTGAAACTTCTCGTCTTGAGGCCCTTGAGGACCTCAGCATTTGCTCGCTCGGCTTGACCATTGCTCTGTGGGTGAGCTACCGAGGCGAAACAGAGCTTGGTGCCGAGGCTCTCGCAGTAAGCCCTGAAGATGCCGCTGGTGAACTGTGAGCCATTGTCGGTGATGATGCGGTTTGGCACACCAAAGCGGCAGACCAGGCCTCTGATGAACTTCACGGCTGCCCTGGCTGGGATGGTGCGCACCGCTTCAACCTCTGCCCATTTGGTGAACTTGTCAACAGCCACGAAGAGGAAGCGGTAGCCCCCTTGCGATCTCGGGAAGGGTCCCAAGATGTCCAGCCCCCAGACCGCGAACGGCCAGGAGAGCGGGATGGTCTGGAGTCCCAGTGCAGGCTGATGGACTTGCTTGGCGTGGAACTGGCATGCATCGCAAGACTGAACGATGGTGACGGCATCTTGAAGCACTTGAGGCCAGTAGAAACCGCTCCTGAAGACCTTGCCAGCGAGGGTGCGCGCGCAGGAATGGTGGCCGCACTCTCCACTGTGTATGTCCCTGAGGAGCATGCGTCCTTCCTCAGGAGGCACACACTTGAGGGCAATGCCATTTGGGCGCTTGCGGTATAGGTCTCCCTCAAGGATGTAATAGGATTTCGCTTGTCGAGCGACTCGTTCTGCCTCTGCGTCTTCCTCGGGAAGGACTCCTTTTAGCAAGTAGTCCTTGAGCTCGTCAACCCAGCCTGTTTCTTGGTGCACCATGGTTAGCATCAGACGCTCCCCTGAGGATGGGCCACAGTTGGGTGCGCCACCTGTGGGAGGTGGTGGGAGTACTTCGTCTGTGCTTGTAGCTGGTGCTTGCAGCGGCTGCTTTATGGACGCCTTGGAGAGCCTCTCTTCAAAGACACCTGCGGGCTGGGCCTCCCTTCGCGATGCGCGCTTGGCGATGTCATCTGCTTCCTGGTTCTCCTTGCGCGGGATGTGCATGAGCTCCATGCCCCTGAAGTGCTTCTCGAGCTTGCGGACCTCTTCAAGGTAGGCAGCCATATGGCTGTCTTTAGGGGTGTAGCTCTTGTTGGAGAAGT
The DNA here is from genome assembly GCA_947311845.1 of Poa pratensis. NCBI lineage: Eukaryota > Viridiplantae > Streptophyta > Magnoliopsida > Poales > Poaceae > Poa > Poa pratensis. The sequence continues at coordinate 22,560,794 of CAMZMU010000117.1, forward strand.
TGACCAGGAGCTGGGAGTCGCCTTTGATGAGTAGGTGCTTGACACCGAGGGCAATGGCAGCTCTGAGCCCGGCGAGGAGGCCTTCATATTCAGCGATGTTGTTGGAGATCTTGTCCATCGTGAACACAACTGGATGGCATAGTGGAGCTTGTCGCCTTTAGGTGAGGTCAGGACAACGCCAGCGCCTCCGTTGCGGCAGGAGAAAGCTCCATCGAAGTGCATGGTCCAGTGGCTTGGCATTGTATCTCCAGGCGGTATAGTTTCTGCTTCAGGAGGCTCTTCAGGAGTTGGGTCTGTCCATTCGGCGACAAAATCTGCCAGTGCTCTTCCTTTGATGACCCTTGTGGTGTCAAAACGCAAGTTGAAAGGCTGCAGCTCGATGTTCCACCCTGCTACGCGATCAGTGGCGTTGGGGTTGCGCAGGATTTGCTCCAGAGGGAATGATGTGACCACCGTGACAGGGTGGCCCTGGAAGTAGTGGCGCAGCTTTCTGGAGGCGATGAGCAGGGCGAGAAGGAGCTTCTGCTGCGTAGGGTACCGCTCGCGAGCATCTCTTAGCACAGTACTGACATAGTAGACTGGATGCTCGACAAGGGTTGTGGAGGGTGACGCGGCGTTGGCTCCCTCGAGGACTCCTCAGGCCCTTTGGCGAGGTTTCCTTGTGGAGGAGTCTCAGCAGGGGTGCCTGTAGTAGGCTCGACAGCTGGCTGTGGGTCTGGCTCTGGGCCTGGAGGGACTTTTTCCTTGTCGGGAGGCTCTGGACTTGGAGTGGCAGCACTTTTCTTGGGGAGGACTGGCTCTTCTCTTTCGACCACCAGGACGGCGCTTGCGGTTTGTGGAGTGGCTGCAAGGTACAGCTTTAGATGCTCGCCCGTCCTGGGGGCTACCATAACTGGTGCGCTAGCCAAGTACTTCTTCAAGTCCTCAAATGCCTTGTCTGCCTCTGGAGTCCACTTGAAGGTGCCGGACTTCTTCATGATCTTGAAAAATGGCAGGGCCCTCTCGCCAAACTTGGAGATGAAGCGGCCCAAGCTGGCCATGCACCCAGCTAGGCGCTGCATGTCCTTGAGGCGGCGAGGTGGCTGCATTTCTTCTATGGCCTTGATCTTGTCAGGGTTTGCTTCTATGCCGCGATGGGACACGAGGAACCCGAGGAGTTTGCCTGAAGGTACCCCGAAGACGCACTTGGCGGGGTTTAGCTTGATGTTCACCTTGCGCAGGCTGGCGAAGGTCTCCTCGAGGTCCTTCAAGAGAGTGTCTCCCTCGCGAGACTTGACTACGATGTCGTCAACATATGCCTCTGCATTTCTTCCCATCTGAGCCCCCAGGGCGATCCTCATGAGCCTCTGGAAGGTGGCGCCGGCGTTCTTCAACCCGAAGGGCATGCAAGTGTAGCAATACACGCCACAGGGGGTGAGGAACGCTGTTTTCTCCTCGTCCTCTTTAGCCATTTTGATCTGGTGGTAGCCTGAGAAGGCGTCCAGAAAACAGAGGAGATCACAGCCGGCTGTGGAGTCCACGATCTGATCAATCCTTGGCATGGGGTATGGGTCCTTGGGGCAGGCTTTATTTACATCAGTGTAATCGATGCAGAGCCGGCCTCCCCCATTGGGTTTTGGGACAACCACGCCATTAGAGACCCAGGTGGGGTGGGCAACTTCTCGAATAATGTCTGCTGCTTTTAGCTTTTCTACTTCTTTGATGATGAAGGCTTGCTTCTCAGGGGCTTGTTTCCGTGCTTCTGCTTGACGGGGCGTGCGTTTGGACACACAGCTAAGTGGTGCTCGATCACCTCCCTTGGTACGCCGGACATTTCTGACGGAGTCCATGCGAACATGTCAGAATTTGCCCGAAGGAAGGCGACGAGCGCGCTTTCCTATTTGGGAGGCAAGCCAGCGCCTATGGTGACGCTAGCCCCCGAGCCCTCAGCCCCCGAATCGCTGGTGCTCAGCGACACCTTCTTTGTAGCGGCCTGCTCCTGAGAGAACAGCTGCTTCTTCTTCTTGGGCCTCGCGAGGGGCTCCAGGTCTTCGTCAGCAGGGAACGCCATGGCAGCGCTTTGTAGGCGAGCTCGACAGCGCGTGTAGCGTCCTGTACGTGACCATGGATGGTGATGGTGCCGCCGCTGCCAGGGATCTTGACCATGTTGTAGGCGTGATGCGTGACGGCCATGAACTTCGCGAGGGCGGGGTAGCCGAGGATGGCGTTGTAGGGCAGGCCAATGTGCGCGACGTCGAAGTCGATGAGCTCGGTGCGATAGTTTTGCTGCGTGCCAAAGGTGACTGCAAGCCTCACTTGCCCCAGAGGCGAGATTGAGCCGCTGGTGACCCCTGTGAAGGGCCTGGAGGGCATAAGCCACTCGTAGGGCACTTGAAGCGTCTCAAAGGTCTCGACAGAGATGACGTTCAGGCCTGCACCCCCATCAATGAGCGTTTTGCCGACGGCGATATTGTTGATGGTGGGGGTGCACACCAGCGGGAGGGTGCCTACAGTCTTGGTCGACTTGGGGTGGTCCTTGGCGTCGAAGGCGATGGTGTACTGAGACCACTTGAGGGGACGCGATGTCTCCACCCCAGGCAGCGCTGCGTTGAGCTCGCGGGCGAACTGCTTGAACTGATTGTTGGACTTGGGCGCCTGAGCCCCGCCGAGGATGCACGCCATGGCGCCTCTAGGGGCCTGGTAGCCCCCAGGCTCCTCGTCAGGGAGGTTGTTGTTCTTCTCAGCGGCGTTGGCCTGAGTCCCTTGAGGCTTCTGGTAGCCACCTTTGCGTCCGCCCTTGCGGTAGTTACGGCCTCTGCCGCGACCACCGCTGCCTTCTTCCTGCTCGCGCTTCTTGCTCAGCTGCTTGAGGTCGTAGCAGTTCTCTGTCGCGTGGCCGCGCCTGTTGTGGTAGATGCAGAAGGGACGGTTGTCATCTTCTTCTCGCCATCCTCTGCAGAGTCCTCTCGAGCGTGCTTAGCGCCGGGCTCAGCAGCCAGCACAGCAGTAGGCTTGCGCTTGGTCTCGTCACGCTTCTTGTGGGCCTTGGATCCCTCTGGAGGGTCGTCTGCAGAGGCCACCTTGGTGAAGAGGAGACCCTCTTCAGCCTTGGCACACTTGTCTGCGATGTCGAAGAGCTTCACGACAGAGGAGAGGGTATCGTGATGCCGAGCTTCTCAAGCATCCTGCGGTTGGTGACGCCCTCTCTGAAGGCAGCAATGACGTGCGAGTCAGGGATGTTGGGGATTTTGTTGCGGACTTGGCTGAAGCGCTGGATGTACTTGCGGAGAGTCTCGCCAGACTTCTGGCGTACGGCGCGCAGGTCGTTGTAGGTGAGGGCGCGCTCGTACGTGCCCTTGAAGTTCGCGACGAACTGCTTGCAGAGGTCCTCCCAGGAGTCGATGGAGTCCTCAGGGAGGTTCAGGAGCCACGACAGGGCAGAGTCCCTGAGGGCGTGCGAGAACCAGTTCGCCATGACCTTGTCGTCTCCTCCCGCAGCTTGGATGGAGGTGGTGTAGAGCTGCAGGAACTCGATGGGGTTGTTCGTGCCATCGTAGCCCTTGGGGAGGTCTGGCCTGAACTTCTGCGGCCAGACGACGCGGCGCAGGTTGCGGGTGAAGGCCGTGCAGCCTGTGGCGTACGTGGCCACGCCGCCCTGGAGAGCTCTGCGGTTTTGGCGCCCGGCCTGGCCAATTTCCTCGACGATGCGCTTCTGGAGGTCCCGCTGGCGCTCCATCTCCACCCGCGCGTCCGGCGGCGTCCGCTGCACGATTTGACAATCATGCGGCGAGGACGCGTGAGAGGCGGCTTTGTTTGCCGCAGCCGGAGGTGGTCCTGGCGGAGGCGGAGGCGGAGGCGGAGGTGCTCCATGCGCGGCGGTGCCTGCGCGCCCGGAGTTGTGGTGCACCAGGGAGCGCGAAGGTGCTGGAACCGCGCGCGGCGCAGCCGCGATGTCGACGAGGTGCTGGAGACGGCCAAGCCAGTTGTCGTGCGCCTCGGCGGTGGGGCGGTAGCGGAAGAGCTCTGCTGCCATGAGCAGCGCAGTGTTTGGGCTGGGCGCCGGGCGTCCAAGCGTGGACGCGCTTTGGCGCCGAGATGGATGCGAGGACTCAGCGTCCTCGCTGTGCTCGTGGTCGACGTCTTCGTCGTAGCGGTCGTCCTCATCCTCGGGGTGCTCCACGCGTGGCTCCGCAGTAGTGCGCCCCGAAGCGCGGTTGGTGCGCGGACGGCCGCGTGGCCTGGTGGTGTGGACGACGGGCTCGGTCTCAGCTCTGCCTGACGCGCGCCGGTTGGCGCGAGCAGCGCGAGTGTCCGCCATGGCGCTGAGGTCGATGGAGGTTGAATGCGCGCCTCAGCCCCCTACCTGGCGCGCCAATTGTCGGAGAATGACTCCCACGAAACAGGGGCAGTCACACTCGCGAAGAGAGTTCGTGTAAGGGGCTGAACACGACGTCAATCAACCCTCATCCGGCGCGGCGACGCTGCTCGTCGTGCCTGAGGAGGGACATCACGGCAGAGAGAGACACGGCGCGTACCCAGGTTCACGGCCCTCTTGTGGAGGTAAAACCGCTACGTCCTGCCTGTCTGTATTGCTGCTTGTAGAGGTTACAGTACAGCGTGCTTGCCGAGGGCACAGTTGGCAATGGCGTGTACAAGGGGAGGGAAACTACTGTCTTCTTCTCCCTTGCGCGCAAGTAGCTAGACTAGGAGTAAAATGTGTTCGATCCCCCTTAGGGTGGTGCACCAGCTCCTTTTATAGCGCCCCGGGCCTCCTCCCTGTCCTTGTGCAGCGGAGGGGCTACCACATGGCGACAACGGTCGGGAGCACGGTGCACCGCTGCTTGGGCGTCCATGAGCGCGGTCCATGGGCACAAAAGCTGAGGCCGCAGCAGAGAGGCCGCCGTCCATCCAGGACGGCCAGCTGCTGCCGCAGAGGAGCGGGGGGTCCCCACGGTGACGTCGCGTTTGGCGCGTAGCGCCGGCCTGCTCCCTTATCACCAAAGAGGAAAGCATGGTGGTCTGCGCCGTTGCCCCCGCTTTGTTGACTCCTTTATCACCAAAGTGGGACTGTAGCTCCGTCGTCACCCTGCGCAGAGGCGCGGTCACTCTGCGGCCGCTGCGGAAGCCATGTGCGCTCCGCAGAGCTTGCTTTACAGTGAAGGAACCCTCGCGTGGGCGGGAACGCCCTGTGGAGGATTCTGCGTTGACTTCCCTCAGGGAAAGCTTCCTTGGAGAGGGGGCAGCGGAGTAGAGGCTCCACAGGCCTAGCTGCCTCCTCAGGCCTCCGCGAGGCGATTCTGCCCCGCGGGCTCCCCAGGCTTGCAGACCTGGTCCTTAGCGAGATTCACTCGCCGAGTGTTGAGGGTTATAGAGGCCTGGCCCAGTACACCCTGGTTCTTACTGGGCTGACAAACAAAAAGATGCCCATCAGCTGCATAGTTGCCTAGACTTTTTTCCAGCTCCAATCAATTATCACGATCATTGGATCTCCATCCAACCGTTCACATTTTTTGCATCCTCCTCTTTCTCAACCCAAATGTTAACCAGGGATAGAGCTAGACAAAGATCAACCAACACCAAAGAGTTGGTGCCCACCATGGCCCAGATGCATTCAGATCAATCTCAGTTGTCTTCAATGGCTTACGGCAAGATCAACATTATAATTCTCGCTCTCCAACAAAGACATACTTCCCCACAAAGAAAGGAACTTTGGAAATTACATCATGTCTCCACCTTGTGGTTATTTCTATCCTTTACTTGCTTGTTGATTTCATGATCTTGTGTGGTTGCCATATAGGTTGTCCACCTAGTTGCATATTTAGACAACCTATTGTTTAATTGATCCCTAGAATTGCAAAGTAAAGTAAAAATTGTTAGTCGCCTATTTCCCTTCTTCTAGTTGACCATACCTATCCTTTTATTTTGCTATTCCCCAGATTGCCTCTAACTGGTCGGATTCAACCAAACACCAATCCTACCTGTTATTAGCTCAAATGTCGACGATCTCCACGCCTTTTATCTTGGAGGTCACTCGTCCCCAAGCAACATAACGACATTCCTTTGGACAACCCACTATAAAATTCGCGGTACTAAATCGGTTAAATTGCACCAGGTTCACAACTCTGTAAGTGACCTTGATTCCCTTTAAAAAGATGGTACGATCCTGCCTATGGATGTTCGTCTCCCGACTCAAAACTACACTCTATAATGAAGAAATCCTCAAAAGTCTTTCACATTCTCCCTACAAGCTACAAGATGGAGGCATGCATGCAGACGTCACCTTGCAAACCTACCTATGAGAATCTCTTCACTCGGCCATACCGATTCACATACAAGAGATGTCAGCTTCAAGACGATGGAGAAGGACTCGGGGTACTGACGAGTTCATGGGACCCAGGTACTCCCACAAAGGAAAAAGGAGGTCGATTAGGCGTAGGACGTCCCAGTCTGATGACTAGTCGTCCGAATCTTCAGATATGATTGCAACTAATTACTACAATCAGATTTAGATTAGTTGGTTATGGTTTATCCATTTATCTTTCTACTTATAAAATGACTTAGAAGTTAGAAGGAATGTCTGTTACCCTACACCCGACCAAGTATGTAAGAAGGGGTAGGGACTTGCTGGTCGGTATGTCTCTTACGCATTAACCTTAGAAGCTAGAATCTCATAACATCTTTGCGACAAACAAGTATTGTGGGTGTTGTTGCAACAAACAACAAGTTCGCGTTTGTTTGCGGGGAACTATAACTTGTCGAGTAAACTGTTGCGTTGCATCCTAATAGACAATTTAGGTTGTTGGACAAGTAATCTGACCTCTTGGACCCACACATCAGTGCATCCATGGCGATTTTGTGGCCATTTCAGCTTACCCCACACGACAAACCAATCTATCTACTAGTCTAGTCTCTTGTTTCATGCGTTTTGGTTTGACCATCTCCCAATTGTTTTGGCATAGATCGACAAGAGAGGATTCAAGCCAAGTTCGGAGTAAGGTGGCGGCACCGTGACGGAGGAGACGATAGCACCAACGATGTGGTCCCTGTTGGTGGATTCAGGTAAGAAGTTCGCCCTCGCCCTGGCCCCTCCCACGCTTGTTTTGGATACCTTTTTTTCATCGTAAAGAACCCTAGGATGCGGGTATGAAACTTTTGGATACACAACATGAGCTTAATATTGTATTATTCTTAGTTGATGTTGAAACATATTTAAGAATCATGAAACCGTGTAGTTCCTTTTATAATGTTGTCATCTCATATGGCAGCCATGCTAGTGCTATTGTATTATGTTTTTTCTAAAATCAAGTATAACATATCACAAAGCTTATGTCATAGACAGTACATGGAGTTTTTTATGCGGTTTGCCACGTGGGCCACTAAATCGCCACACAAGCCCTGGGCGTGCAGATCATACATGTGATACTGGCCGTGAAAGAAGTGCTAAACTGGATATTTCGTTCAGCCCAACCGTTTTCCCGAAAAGTAGTGGTTCTACGCAAAAATAATAATAAAGTTGTAATTTGTCGCAACAACTGCCCAATATTTAGTATTTTATGTAATTCATTCTAACAACCGTGACAGTAAAGAATAAACCCTTGTCAACCATATACGATGGATATCCATAGTACGCTCAGAATGAAAAGAACACTACTTGTTTTTTTTTTTGTACCTGGGTGCTTCTGGTACACACGGTAGTTGGTGCCTTGGTGACAAGACGAAAGCAAGTTTTGCCAATCATAAACTATGCAGGAACAGCTCATCCATGCTACTGTAGTGATTGCTTTGCTGAAAAAACGTCTCACTGTTTTAGTGAGCAATGGGTGGGATGATGTGGGGAAGATTCTTCACACATGCAAGCGATTGTCTTTGCCCCAGCCAAGTGCATGCCCTGATCCCTATCTACGATCTCTCTTTCTCCTCACTAAACTAACGGCATCAATGAGATGGCATTGGCATCTTTACCCCCCAACAACTAATAAAGTTTATTTGTCTCTTGGCTTTCCCTCCCTTTCGACTTTCTGCTAAGATGGCTGCATGTGTAGCTCATTAACAATCCGGAGTAAGTTGCACACTCTTGTCTTTGTTAATCAACCCGGCTGGTCCTTGCTTTACAATAATATTCATAAGTATATTGTCCTTTTTGCCAAGGGAAGCTGTAGTACGCATAGATTCGAAGGGGGAAAGCGGGCATCTTTTCGGGAGGAAACTAAACGATGGACCGGCGAACAATCCATCTTCTTTTCGGCGGAATTTTTGGTTGTTACTTTTGGACACTGAAACTATGTAGCAATACTAGTTGTACTTTATGAACTGGCTAGCTAGTTAGTAGTAGTAGTTGATTTTCATGATAAACACATACATATATGTCAGTATGTGGTAGTAGTGTTTATTGAATTTTAATACTACTATTTATAATTGATTGGTCAATGCTTGCTTAGAATTATGAATGTCAAAGGTTTTTTAAATATGCACGTACAAAATATATACTGTTTGTTTTAAGATTGGGTTTTGGAATATTTCCCAGGTCTTCACTATACTATTTCCTCTTGTGTAAATACAAAATATCAATTATGTATAATTAAACCAGGGAAAGAAAGACAAACTCATGAATTAGGTGACTGGTTTGGTGTCACATGCAAGCACGAAGGTTGCTACGGAGTATATATTTCTTATGGTGCCACGCAGCATCTTGTTTGATCGATCGCCCTGGCTGGTGAGGACTAGTGGTAAGCAACGTCATCAGCTAGTGCTGCCGTATATTGACAACCTTTATGGCGTAATCTTGTTGCCTTTTTTTTATATAGATAGAAAACAGATCGAAGGCATTTGGAGAGCTTGCCAGAAATAAATATTATTTCCATGTACGTAACAGCGCCACCTTTGTCCCTGCTCGTTCGTCTGTTTCATCATTTGCGTCTCTTCATGCAAGGCAACATGCTCGAAAGTATGCAAAGGTAGAGCGCTGCTTTTATCTCTGGGTTGCGCTCAGTTATCTCCATCATCATGGCGCTGCGAGCTCGTGCCAATGTGTAGTGTAGTGTGTGTACAAACACACGCATGTATATGGCGATCGTGCTCTCGAATCCCAACCAGGTTACCAACATGAACTAGTGCCTACGCCCATGTGTGTCGATCTGTAATTGTACTCATGTGCTTTTACGGTGGATCCATGGCGTGCATGGGAAAGATGTTTTTTTTTACTGTGTGTAGACTGGAGCTACTAGCAGGTTGTGAAATATTCACGTGAGAACTTGGCGAGGTAGCTAGCATAGCTAGGGCTAGAACGTCATATTTCAGCATCTCTGTCTGCTTTATTTCTAGACATGTTTTGAGCCTGAGAACGCGAGCATCTTTTACCAGTTGTAGGAACGTCCCAATTCCGAGTTCCGGAGGAGCCTTTCTTTCACCGCGCGCGGTCAGTTGACAAAACCAAATCACCAGGAAGTCCTCTCCATCACAAGGCACAAATTTTGAACCTTTCAGTCACCCATCCATCCATCCATCGATCCCATGCCACTGTAAGCAGCAGATAGAGGAGGTAGATGCCGTAACTTTTCTCTGTACGCAATACAATCCAGAGGCTCTTTCGCTCCGGCCGATGCAATCATGGAGCTCCCTGAAATGACCTATCGATGCAATCCGGCCGGCCGGCGCGCAATTCTTCAGTGGCACTGGCAGAGACGACACATCAAGCCTGCCTGCTCCCTCCTAGCTGGGAGTAAAACATTCTCTACTCGTATCCAGCGCGTTTCTCGGGCGCCGAAACCAATCGAGACCACTGCTGAAAATATACCGATGCAGTGTTTGCAGAGACGAAAAAGTTGGCTGAAACATGCGATCGATGCTGCGAGCACCGGACACCAAGCCGGCCATGGCAAGGCTGCCTGCAGCAGCGACTGTGCACACAGGGAAAGAGAGAGCTCAGGTGCGTGTCTGTACTCTGTACAAGGTAGACGACGAGCTTTTGCTTGCTCAGGGAGGGAATGCGGTGAAAGAGAAAAGCACCACGCTCGCGATGATTATACTCGCTCGCCTGGCGCAGTGCCGTGCATCATTCTGCCTTTCGGATCTTTTTACTGTCTCCCTCCATTCATGCTGTTGCGGCTGGTGCGAGTATCTGAATAATGCGTGGTCAATGGGCTTTGTTTTTCAGATATACTACTACACTGAAATAGTGTGTCATTGTTCTTATGTGCATCAGTGCATGGCATGGTTGTGCAGCAGAGGACTGTAGATGCATGGTGTTGACGGCTAACTGATTCCTGTAGCCGTATGGTGTTGAAGCTGAACACATCGCTGCAGGATGGCACTTGTGTCAGTTTGGCAGGTTGCAAGAATGCCATATTGACCAGCTTCATGTCGAGCGAGACGGAAAACAACCAAGTGTCGCTAAGATCAATTGTGTTCATCAATAAAGTAGTGCTCCCACATCAACTAGCTTCCCACGGTCACGCATTCCTGCAATTTTCTCTCTCTTTGATCCAGAGCATATATGAGCCCCGGTTAGCATTTTCTTTTCTTGGTTGAAATTTCTGGCAATCTCAACCAAATTAACCTTTGCCATAACAAAAGGAGCTTTAGTAACCCATTCACATTTCATGTTGTATTTGTTTCTATTTTAGATCATTCACTACTCCCGAAGTTACTTTGATTTTGGTGCACGTGAGAATATTTTTAAAACAAGTCAAATGAGTGTAGGTATCAAGATTTTTTTGCGATCAGATTCTTAGAAATCTTAGTTCCAATTGAAACGAAAACTAGCACGATTAACAATCATCAGTACATATAAGGTATTAGTCTAATCTGTGTTGGGAGTATAATTTGTCAAGAACAGAGAGGTACTATTGGGCCTGGTCCACAAGGTTGTCCTTTCAGCCCGTTTGAACTTAAGCAGGGGGCCGACGAATCCGATGGTTGAGATCTGAGACGGCAAGACGGGTCCACCATTTGCTTCCTTGGACACGTCGATGGGCCTGGCGGAGCCAACTCGTGTTGCGTAAGCGTCAATGATGACTAGGAGGCACAGGGTGCGCGGCCTGGCCAACCATCATTCTGTCTATATCATGGTGCTTCTATCTTCCCTCCGTGTTCTAATTCCTTTTGGTGGTTATTTCCTACTAGTCTGCATTCATCCAGTCTCTCTGCTATGTGAACTCGTGATATAAGCCGGCATATATATGGTCCATAACATAATAACATGAAAAAGGGGGAATTTCTTACATATCACTTTACAACAAAAAAAAGGCCATTAGGGTAAGCTGCTTGATTGCCACTAGTACACATTTCCGCTAGCAAATCCTCACTGCATTTTATACTATTTTGTTAACCTCCGCTCAGTAGAGATCTGTTACGTGTGTACAAAACATTTGGTCCATGTATTACACTTGAAATGCAAGTATGACATCTGACAATGTTTCCCTATACACCACCTAGTTATTTAGAACAAATAAATATTTGTAGATATTAAATTTTGTTATACTTGCAATACAAGGATGTCATGTGACAATGTTTCCCCGTACACAACCTAGTTATTTAGCACAAATATATATTTGTAGACATTAAATTTAGTCATCGTGTACTGGGAAATGTGTGGGCATTTTTTTTAGAAAATCTTATGTATTTTTCAAGGCAGATTTTTTTCTAAAAAGCAGGTGGAAATCCCACAACATGTTTTATTTTTAAATAATAAAAACCTCAGATTCTCGTTTACGAGGACTTGAAACCGGATGGCTGGGTTTTACATCCATTCTCCTAGCCAAGTGAACATGGCTCACATTCTTTTTCGCAGCCGAAATAAAGATAGCTCTAGTACTAATGGAATGACAAAGAAGAAACTCAAAACTGTAAGTTAGTAGCAATATGAACTGAACTCTTTATATATGACTGGTCTCTAACATAAATGGGAACATGAACTGCAGTTCCATACATATAGGGTAGATAATTACTTGTAGTCACTCGTATGTGGCAAGAATTTTAATGCAACAACAATAATTGTTTTTGTAAACACCAAGTATATCTCGTGCATGCACAATTAATGATGTGTGTATCACCTCGCACATTGACTGACATACCGCCTATTAAAGAGTAGAGTCGCAGAGTTTCAAGATTGACAAAGTTAACATCATCGAAATCATCACCTCCCAGAGAAAGATAATAAGCCTTGATAAATGACGAAACATACCATAAATGAATCTTGGAGGAGTTTCATCTCTGGTGGACGTAGGATACAACCATCCTCTACTAGGCATATGGATGACTCTCTAGCAGCTTGAGCTTTGCTAATAATGCATGTAGAATACATGTGGGTCCTACTACATGAGAGCCCTAGCTAGTACTCCCTCCGTATCAAATTATATGTCGCTGGGGGTTCGTAGACCAATTTCCGTCACGTTAGCGAATTTTACGTTTTCCAATTTTACCCTCCCACTCGAGTCCACTCTCTCTCGCTCCCGTCGCTCTCACGCGCTCTGGATCCCAGCGCCGAACCGTAGTAGCTAGGGAAGTAAGGATGACAATGCAATGAACCGTACGCTGTTTTTCTCTATATAGGGGAAGTAAGGATGCATCATATGACGGGGACGAAATGGCAAAATGTACTTCAATGTGGCAGAAACAACAGTAGCACGGTAATCATGCAACTAGTGCCTAACCTTTTTTTTTTTTGCTAGGGAACTAGTGCCTAACCTAACTGCCCAAGTTGGCAAGTGGACGCCTGTCATGATATATATGCATCTAAAATAGTTCAAACTTATTAATTGGCTATCTGGAACCTAGGTGTAAACTCATGTTAACCACAGTCGATCACGACTATATACATTGGGCCGGGCATGACAAGCACGTAAGCCAGTTTTTTCATGTTAACCACAGTGAGGACTACATTGTGCATGACAAGCACGTAAGCTAGTTTTTCAGCGCGCCCACGTCTCATCTGTCGGGTGTCGCCTCCCTTAATTAACGACCCCTGATATGAATCGATCAATATCTAGATTCGTACATTTGCATGCACGATTGGATTTCTCTTCCGCCATGATTTGGCCATTTGACTGTTCACGCACATATAAGCTACATTGCATGTTGCAATTTGCGGCTTGCGATCGAGAAGCTCATCTGCTTGTCGCTAAGTACGGCAAATGGAAAGAATATATTCCGATCCGTCGGAGAAACAGTCCCGGCGATAGCTCGGTCCCTAGTTAGACATCACAGATCGATCAGCGACTGCAGATTAAGGATATGTTTTGACTATTCTAACCAAAGGTTAGAGCATTAACCTTTAATTTTCACACAAAAAATGTTATTTTTTCAACAAAAGGTGCTTTATTAAACTCGAATTCCACGTCAAAATGATACAAATAGGAGCTCACCCGGCCTCGGCAGGATGAGCCACAAAGAAAGAAGAGAAGTAAAGTAAAAAGAAAGAAATAAAAGGGCAAAATAAATAGGTGCAGCATGGCCATCTCAATGAGTCGTAGACTATGCCACCATCACATGTGGTGAGAACATTCATCGCCATATCACATTTCCAGATGCCTATATGGAGGTGATGGGCCAATCCGAAAACTATGCCGCCACCCACTGTGGGTAAAAATAACTTTCACCACTTGCTTCAACCGTGAGTACAACCTCCACAAAATAGGGCTCGGTGTGCCTGTTTCTGAAAAATAGATAACGCCCGGTGCACATTGAAAAATAACAAGGTAAGGATATTCGGCACTGTACCTTGGGTGATGAGAACTCAAGATATTTTCAGCTTTGCGCCTCCGGCCGCCTTCGAAAAAATCAAATTAAGGCGTTTGAAGATGACGATGGCAATTCTATTTTCTCTCATGAGGCCAAGGCCCATCTGCTCCACCGTTTCTTCCGCGACCTTCTTGGGGTCGCTCATGCCACCACGCCTCTCCCTGACCTCCACTCTCTTGTCGCCTCTACAGCGCTTGACTCTCACCAAGCGATGGCCCTTGCGTCCCCTTCTCCTTAGAGGAGCTTCGTGCCGCCATCTTCTCTTTGAATGATAACTCTAGTCCGGGACCCGATGGCTTCGGTCCAGCCTTCTTCAAAAAGTTCTGGAACCTCATTAAAGAGCCGCTGCTTGCCTGTCTCCATGACTTCCACTCTCTTAAAGCTGACCTTCGGCCTATCAACAAATCCTTTATTGTTCTCCTTCCCAAAAAAGCTGGGGCAAACCGCCCCGACAATTTTCGACCAATCTCGCTTCAAAACTTTGGCCTCAAGGTTCTCACAAAATGTCTCACCAATCGGCTTCGTCCCTTGGTTCCTCTTTTGGTTCACCCGGACCAAACTGGGTTCATTTCTGGGCGCTCCATTGCGGAGAATTTTGTCTATGCAGCGGATATTGTTCAGTCCTATCACAAACGCTCCACTCCGGCTGCTGTTTTTAAACTTTTCGCAAAGCCTTCGACTCTATTAGTTGGGACGCTTTAGATCGTATTCTTGAAGCCAAGGGCTTCCCTGCGGTCTGGCGGGATCTCATTAAATCTCTCAACCACACTAGCCAAACTTCTGTTCTTCTCAATGGCGTGCCGGGGAGATGGATCCAATGCCAGAGGGGGCTCAGACAAGGCGATCCCCTCTCCCCCTTTCTCTTTGATTTTGTTGCGGATGTTCTTCAGCAGCTCCTTCTTCGCGCCTCCAGGGAAGGCCTTCTCCTCCATCCTCTGGTCGATGACCTTCCTTGCCCTGTCCTCCAATATGCTGACGACACCCTGATTATCATCAGGGCCATTCCTCAGCATGTTCACAACCTAAAAACTCTTCTTGATATCTTCTCCGCCGCCACCGGCCTTGCCATCAACTTCCACAAAAGTACTTTTGTCCCCATAAAAACCGACCCTTCAGTTGCAGCTTCCATGGCATCCTACTTTGGATGCGAGGTATCTTCCTTCCCGCAATCTTACTTGGGGCTTCCCTCTCTCTCTACAAGCTCCGCACTTCTGAGCTGGCTCCTGTCATTGCTAAATGCGACATGTCCCTATCTGGTTGGCGCGGGCGTGCCCTCCCCATTGGAAGTCGGCTCATTCTTGTTAATTCTGTCATCAGCGCCAAGTTTGCTCATGCCATGTCTGCGGGCCTTCTGCCTATTGGCACGGTGGAGGCCATTGATAAAAGGCGTCGCGCTATCTTCTGGACTAGGGAGGAATCCTGTACCGGAGGCCAATGCAAGGTGGCTTGGGAGGAAGTTTGCAGGCCCAAGAGTCAAGGCGGTCTCAGCGTCCTCTCCCTCACCTGTCAAAATTCGGCCCTCCTTTACAAATTCCTCACCAAACTCCACTCATCCTCCGCTGCCCCTGGGCCTCCTGGTTCTATCGTCCATATGGCTGGTCCGCTTGCCGCGACCTGGGCGACGACCACTTCCTTGACACCCCCATGTGGAAAAGCATTATTCAGGGGATAAAAAAATTCCGCCTCCATACCTCGGTCACCATTGGCAATGGGGTCAACACGGCCTTCTGGATGGATTGTTGGCTGGGCAGTGAACCTATGTGTGACCGGTATCCCGCCCTCTATTCTCATACCTCTCGCCCCAACGCCCAAGCCGCAGCTGTCCTGAGCTCCGGGCTCTCGCTTGCCCTTTCCCCTCGTCTCTCCGCCGCTGCTAGCTCTGAGCTTGTTTCCCTGCACAATGATATCGCTTCAGTCAGCCTTGACCCTCTTACCGCTGATACCCGTGTTTGCCGCTACTCTAAAAAACCGCTTTCAAACAAAAGATTTTATTCCAATTATTTTATGCATCTACCGACTGACAACCAGGCCGAGAAGGTTTGGCAAAATGCAGCTCCTCTCAAATGCAGGATATTCAACTGGCTGGCTCACCGGTGCCGCCTCTCCACCAATGACAGACGCTTCCGACATCAAATCGGCGACTCTCCGGACTGCACCTTCTGTGCGCAAAGGGAGGATGTTGATCATCTGCTGGTTACCTGCCCAAAGACTCGGGAAGTTTGGTCCTTTTCTTCCCCCTGGACAGCCGCCGCATCGACACCCTCCGGGGTCTTTGGGATGCCTGTTGTGGAAACTTTGTGGAGTCTACCATCTGCACCGCTATTGCTTGGAGCATCTGGAAAAGGCGCAACGCGAAGATCTTTAATGGTGTCGATGAGCCTCTGGACGTTGTGCGACAACTGTGTGTGGCGGACTTACGACTCTGGGCGTATAGATGCTCCAATGCTGTAACCGCTGGTAGTTTGCGATCTTGGTGTTTAAACTTCGATCCCCCTTAAACCCCTCTGTTCTCTCATGTAATTCTTTCTCCGGTCTCTCCCTTCTACATGTAATGTATGTAAGCTACTCTGGCTAGTTGGCTATTCGTAATAAAGGTTCTGGCTGGCTGAAAGCCCGCCGAAGGTACAGTAAAAAAAAAGGATATGAATGTTTAGTTAGCATTAGAAAACTTCTGCATATGCATAGCGACCATATTAAGGAAATCGCTCCTGCCCCTAGGAGGATTCCATACCTGTGCTTTATACCTCGCAAAAAGATGCCGAAAAATGTTATTCACCCCAAAAAAGAAACTTTTACTAGAAAATATTAGAGCATTAGCAATTCAAACGACACATAAAATCATTGCGGCCACCAGTCTGACCTAATATGGCTCGTTGGCTGCTCCGGGCGGTGAGGAAGGGGAGGCGTGGCTGCCGGTGAAATCAAGCCGACCTCGGTTATGGCGGATGATAGTGGTGTTTATGCGTCGTTACCCTGATGAAGACATCGTCGTTACCACAGATACGAATTACACCCAGCTTCTATTAGGTAGGGAATTTTAGTCCTCCGGCCTCTTTATCAATCATGGATGCATATACAGCTCGCTTAGGCATGACTAGTCTGCCGACGTACATGTTAGACATTATGAAATTCTCCCTCCGTTCCTAAATATAAGATGTTTAGACTTTATCCACATACACATGTAAACAAATGTATCTAGACACGTTTCATGTCTATGTTTACTCATTTGTGTATGTATCTAGAACATATGTAACATCTTACATCTTACACCATTACTACACCAGGCTTTGCAACACCGAAGAGACTGGATCGATCCATCTCGATCGGCCGACGGTCGACGGAGGGTCCCGTCCCGCGCGCCGGCCGGCACGTACCCCGCTTCTTCTCAAGCGTTTCCGGCACATCGACCGATCGATCAGAGATAGCCAGTACATGTTCGCTAATTAGTAATTAGTCAAGCTATCACCATTATTACAAAGTGCACGCATGAACAGTGCCGCCGCACACATGCATCCAAGCTGCAAGCGTCCGTCTTGAACCAAATTGGCAACGATTGTACCACCCACAGTCGCATTCCTCAAGTTGTACCGGCGTCGGGCTAATATTCGAGCTCGACACCGCCCGCGGATTGAGCCCCTTGCATGTGCGCGCGGGACACGGACGGACGATCAGTGTACGGTGGACGGCCGGGGGTGGAGAAGAATAAGACGGAGGGCGGTGGCGTACAAACGCAAGGGAGCGAGGGAGGACCCTAGCTCCGTTCCGTTGCCGGCCGGCGACAAGGGGATGGATGCCGGGACCGGAACAGCGCGGGGACGCTAGCTAGCCGGACTTACTTGTCTGCTCCTGTAGGAAAGCAACCAGGCGCTGTAGCAAGCGCCCCACATCTGTAGAGCTAGACCCGCCGCTAGTTAGCGAGGCTCTCACGGGCGCCCATGCAGCTTGTACGGCCGACGCTCGAACCGTCGCAACCCTAGGCTAGCTACTGGACCGGCCCGGTCCATGCCCTACATAGCTACTACTACCATGATGAAGGTGGTGACTTGAAGCCCTGCTTTGGGATGAAAGTATTGAGATCGGCCTATGGTTGGACTCATCATCATCGGTGTACGTGCGACGGACCCATTTTAAATATTTCGTTTAAGAGTTGTGTGCGTTTTTTGGTCATTTGCATAGGGTTGTGATAGATTTGTGGAGATACCATCGCGGGGTCTCGGTTTTTTTTTTTTTGGCCGGCTTGTTCGACATTGATAACTAGTTTTACTTGGCATTGCGGATTATTATCTAATATTACATGGTTGTGTGCATCTACTGGTGGATAGGCCGAAGGTTATCCTCTTTTACAATGAAAAAGAATTAGTCCTGCAACTCCATGCATGTATGATTTAGTTTTCCATATCTTTAGTAACCTTCGAAGCACAGTTTATCCTTCTTGAACTGACCGGAAGGGTAACTGATTTGCCATGAGACAAGATAGTTTAGGGTTTAAGTGAGCCTGAAAATAGCTTGAAAAGGTAAGCCAACCAAACACATAATTTGACAAGCGAAAACGTGGATATTTGCCACGAGAGGATCAATGTTCTTCCTGAGATATGTTCTTTCTTGCCTTGATGATATCCTTGCCCATCTCTGGCTATGGTATTCACACATCTACTTGCATGATTGCACTACCCATATGTCACGATGAAGTAGGACGATAGTATACACCGCGAAGCCAAAAAATCACACGTGTGCGTGCAGTGATGTGCAATTGTTTGCAAGGATCGATCTTTCGTCAAGTGTATCATATTGTGTGCTCTTGGTATGGAATTATGTTTTTCATAACACGAGGAGCTAACTGATTTATATTATACCTCCCGGGCTAGCACATCCGAAAGACCAGCATGGAGATTTGAAGATTGATGAAGTCGCCACATGCGTCTCGCTGTTGACGGGCACGTCATCTACACTCGCTCGACAGATTCATGTAAGAAATCAAGGTAAATGCAAGCACCCTGCCAAGTTTAGGAGTTGAATCTAGATAGGCTGATTACATCACAAGAAACCTAACGAATGGTACACAGTTCTCAGGAGGATAGTCCTCATGGTCTTATGGAGCATCATCTATGTCATGTGGCAAGAACATCTACAGTGGCATGTGGCCTACAATCGGCATGCCGCTGCCATCATATATTCCAATCGGCAGTAATCGCTTAAGGCTTCGTTGTCTTTTCCTCAATCTTCTTTAAATATTTCAGTACCTTTTGCTTGTGGCGGCAGAATAACATGTAAGCTAGCACTCCATGGATGCATGCATCATCTCCTAGCTACGACTGTGCCATCCATGGTGTACAGTAATGGGAAATTATGATACGCAAGACCACCAAGCAAGAGCATCTTATACTGGCTATCTATCTATATATAGTATAGATGCATACGTGTACGTACACCTCCTAATTAGCTCGCAGTACAGACGTATAAGAGCTCGATCACTGATCGCTTTCACGCCACAGGCGACGCATCATTGCGCACGAGAGACCAAAGGTGTACAAACAAGAAGTGTCAAGTGGGGTTGAACAGCACGAGCTAGTTCCCAGTTGGGAGAAAGATTTGGATCGGCAGGGTTGTCATGTAGCCATGGGCTGAAAGGGACAAACTCTTTCTTATCTTTGCCCTCCCATCTTTGGACATGGCTAATCCAAATCATTGAGCCACCCCTGGTGATCAACCGAGGAATAAAACCTCCACCCCATGTTGCTAAAGTTATACTCCCTCCATTCCTGAATGTAAGGTGTATAGTTTTCTGCACGAATATTAAGATATGGGTATTTGGCATACGGTGGACTCATCTTCTTCTGAAAAAAATTGGGAGAGATGAGTTCCTAATAGACACAAATTGAAAACAATACACCCTATAAATTAAGATTCATTTTTGGATGGGTAAAATTGTCCATAAATCGCCTTATACCTTATATTTTGGAATTTTTCTGGAAAAACTATACACCTTACATCAAGGAACGGAGGGAGTATGTAAATAGTTCGAGAACATGCCATGTGGAATTTATTTAACTTTGCGTCAACGGGAAGGAATCTCGGGTGTGGATGTAATAGAGACCCGTTGGTTGCTTACAAATCACAAGTTAATTAACTGAAGCTATGACGGCTCGCATATTGTAAACTTTAGTTGTAATAGATCCTAATGATTTCGGGTGCTGCGATTTAAGAATACAGACACATGGGTTTCTTTACTCATGTTTGAGCCTTGTTGATTGCTTACAAATCACAAGTTAATTAACTGGTGCTATGAAGACATACGTATTTCAAAATATAGTTGTAATAGGTTGCAAGGGTTTTAAGTGTTGCTTTTGAAAACGCTAGGTTTTTTTCTTCAGAAAATCCGTTATTTCGTTATTCATTGTTTATTTGTTTATCATGTTTAATTAACATCTCTTAAGTCTCATAAACTTCTTCATGCCTTAAAGTTTCTCTACAAAATGGAGTTATTCTTTTTTGTTATATAACTAAAAGGAAAATTTCAGCCTATAGGACCAAGTTTGTGTAAACAAAAAGGAACCTAGGTGTAGATAAGATAGGGCCTTGTTGGTTGCCGACATATCACAAGTACTTCATTAGTGGCGCTATGTCAACATATTCCAACTCGTACAACCATAATAAATTTAAGGGTTTTTTGTGTTGGATTTTTGAGAATATATGTTTTTTATGTTCTATTGTGGAAATACTTTTGTTATATATAGCCGCTCAACTAATTAGTATTTTCTTGCACCGTGTCTTTTATATGTAGTAAAATTTCTTGGGATTGTCTAATTAACCGCTAGCTAATTTTCTATTTACTAACTTTGCGTCAACGGGGAGGAATCTCGGGCGTGGATGCAATAGAGACCTGTTGGTTGCTTACAAATCACAAGTTAATTAACTGACGCTATGACGGCTTACATATTGCAAAATATAGTCGTAATAGATCCTAATGCTTTCAAGTGCTGCGATTTAAGAATACAGACACATGGTTTTCTTTACTCATGTTTGAGCCTTGTTGATTGCTTACAAATCACAAGTTAATTAACTGGTGCTATCAAGACATACATATTTCAAAATATGGTTGTAATAGGTTGCAAGGGTTTTAAGTGTTGCTTTTGAAAGAGCTAGGTTTTTTTTCTTCAGAAAATCCGTTAATTTGTTATTCATCGTTTATTTGTTTATCATGTTCAATTAACATCTCTAAAGTCTCATAAACTTCTTCATGCCTTAAAGTTTCTCTACAAAATGGAGTTATTATTTTTCTTACATAACTAAAAGGAAAATTTCAGCCTATAAGACAAAGTTTGTCTAAACAAAAGGAACCTAGGTGTGGATAAGAGGGCCTTGTTGGTTGCCAACATATCACAAGTACTTCATTAGTGGCGCTATTTCAACATATTCCAAACCATACAACCATAATAAATCTAAGGGTTTTCTGTGCTGCATTTCGAGAATATACGTTTTTTATGTTTTATTGTAGAAATACTTTTGTTACATATAGCCGCTCAACTAATTAGTATTTTCTTCCACCGTGTCTTTTATATGTAGTAATATTTCTTGGGATTGTCTAGTTAACCGCTAGGTAATTTTCCATTTACTTCGGCAATGTATTAATCTTTTCATGGGAGGAAAGGAGAGAAAGGTCGTTGTAGCGGCTCTACCTAGACCCTTCACTAATGAGTCTGTGCATCCAGCTTTATCCTAATCCTAAAAAGGAACCGGTTAAGTAACAAACTTGGGAGCTGGAGATCAAGAGAAAGTGTTGCTACAAACTCCCTATCCGACGCATGTAACCAACACTAGTGCCAGACTAGAGTAAATACTAAATAGACCTTGTAGTATTCCATTTCACTTTAAGTTAGATTTATGTGAAAAACATTTATTCTTTTTCCTACGCGAACACTTATATTGACATGTAGGAAGATTTGTGTAGCAATGCGTGAACATTTATGTCGAACATAAGCCCGACCGGTTAGAAAACGTAGCACATCACATGAGCATCGCTATTCATGTTGGATTGCACAATCGGACGGCCACAATATCTGACTTAAAGCAAATTTCTAAATCAGCTAATTAAATAATAGGAAAAGTGCATTTCTCTATGTTACATGTATTGTAGAAACTCTATCAATTAAAATTCTCCCTCCTTTCCGAATTAGTAGACGTAGAAATGTCTAAACACGCGTGTTTTAGTATGTAGATAAATCTGTAAATCCGCGTCAACTAATTCGAAGCGGAGGGAGTATTAGACATTTTTCGGCCAGCTTTTCTTATGAACCAGTCAACACTCTTCTTCTTCTTCTTCTTCTTCTTCGATGAATACGGTAAATGGTTTATCTTGTGTTTTAGCCGAATCAAACTAGATCTTATCATCCAAATCGATTAATGGTACAGTACGTACTGTATTTAACTATGAGTTAAAGGCGTCAGAAGTCACGAAGTTGCCACCGATGAGCGAATTGGTCACCAACTGGGAAAACGTCAAGTTTTGGTCACGAAGTTGCATGGATGAGCGAATTGGTCACTCGGTGACGTGGCAGTTTGTTTTTTACAAAAAACACCTATAATTTTTTTCTTTTAATTGTTAGGTCCTTTTTCTTTTTTCCTTTTGGTGACGTGACAGCGCCGGAGTTGCGCCGGGAGGAGGTCACACGGCCTCACACACGAGGAGGAGCCGGAGGTGCACCGGCGGTTGGTGGTGTGCTTGGAGGACGCGGAACGGCGGCGGGGATGAGATCCGGCGTGGACGTCGGAGTCGCTGGAGGTCGGACGCGCCAGGAGGCATGGTGGACGGTGGTGAGGAGCTCGGGAGGCCGCGACGGGCGAGGTCGGCGCGAGGAGGAGGCTGACCACCGGAGGTGCCCTGCTCACCGACCCGAGCAGTAGAGAGCGGCACGGCCGTCAGGCGGCAGCCGGGCAGAGGAGACGGAGGCCGGAGGGAGGAGAGGACGCGCGGGACGGAGCGGTGGCGCGGGGAGCTGGGCGAGGAAGGAGGAAGGAGGCGCGGGGCGGCGGGCCGGAGGCGGCTGAGGCGGCGCGACTCGGGAGCGGCCGAGTCGCGGTGGAGGAAGGCGCTGCGGAGGAGCTTGACGCGGCGGCGCGAGAGCGCGCACGGCGGCGAGGCCGGAGGCGCGGTGCCGGAGAGGAGGAGCGGACGCCGGCGGCGCTCGGGCGGCTGGCCGGAGAGAGGGAGGAGCAGGGGCGCTCAGGACCGGAGGAGAGGCGGCTCGGGCAGGGGAGAGAGGAGGCGGCGCCGGCGTCACCGAGTGAGGGTGACGATGAAGGTAAGAGAAAGGACCTAACAATTAAAAGAAAAAAAATTATAGGGTGTTTTTTGTAAAAAAAACAAACTGCCACGTCACCGAGTGACCAATTCGCTCATCCATGCAACTTCGTGACCAAAACTTGACGTTTTCCCAGTTGGTGACCAATTCGCTCATCGGTGGCAACTTCGTGACTTCTGACGCCTTTAACTCTTTAACTATCGTGAGATAGAGATAGCGGTAGCAGCTTGCAAGTTGCAGGCTAGCGATGGACCGTGTACACCTCACTCGCGTAAATGGAAACATTCTCATTGTCGTCTCCCCATCGTGGGTTGTCCATCTCAACGTACTACGAGTACGGGTGATCGGACGTCGGCGTCTTCTCTTATCAAGACGAAAGCTGGCTGCTGGTCCCGGCAGCACTTTCAGGGGAAATATATAGAAGGCGATCGTGAAATTCATTCTTTGACAGGGATATTTACGGGGCTCTCTCTACAATTCCTCTCCTCCCCTCTCCCTTTCTGCCCAAATTTCCCGCGCGTCGGTCGGTGATTTGATGTCTCATGGCTGCCGGCTGGTGAAGTCCAGTCGATCTATGGAGCGTGACCGTCCACCAACTCTTTCGAGGGGGAAAGGTAGAAGAGGACGGATCGATCTGAGGGCTACACGTCGGAGAAGATGTTTGATGGCCTTGTCACTTGTCACTCTGGTAAGTTGTTGGAAACGCAGCAGGATCGCGTGGAGTCACCTGCGCCAGCCGATCGATCGAGCGCGGCTGCCTTCGCGCGCCATGAGGCCGATGGGAGCATCTCTAGCATATCCCGTCGTAAAAGTGGTCAAAATCGAATATTATAGCCTCGGTCGAAAAACACGCACGGAACATATCCTGGAAAAGGCCACGGCCTGATTGATTATTTTTCGTGCTCACCAGATATTATCACCTCCGTGCCTCCCAGAGAACCAGTTTCGGAGTCGATATACAGGTCCAAAACCGCACATACCGACTCCTGTGCTCGAATCCACGACCAGGAGACTTGATTCCAGCGTCAATCTTTGCCCGGCGAGAAGTTTGATTCCGAACAATTTTGTACGAATTCGTGGCCTACCATGGGAGCACCTCGATCACCGAAATCGGTCACCAGATCATCCATGCAGTATGAGCTAGCTAGGCATCTAGAGGCAGGCGGGCGAGCGGACTAGCAACGCATCTGGAAACTGCGTGTGCTCGGCTGCTCGGCCCACCATATTATGGCCAGATGGGCTCGCCCTCAAAGTGTTGGATTCGGAGCTGCCCTTTGGTCGCCAACGGCACAGATCCATCACAGATGCTAAAAGAAGGCCATTCCACATTTGAGCTGGGTTCTATCATCCTGTACGTCCATAAACAATGCTGCAATGACAAGGCCCAGCTTGGGCTCAAGAATGAACGGGTTCATTCCTGAGAATGGCTGTCTCGTGTGAATATCCAAACGAGATGTTTTTTTTGTCAATCGTCAACATCGCCACACAAAAAAATAAATGCAAGCGTCTAAAAATGCCCCCATCTTACTCCTCTGATCTCCACCGGTGAAGGGGATAGTCCCCTCTTATGCTCCGATGGCAGGGGGGACCCGTTTCCTCCGTTCCGACATGAAAATTAGGGTTAGGTTAATTTTGGCGTTGTGCGTCGTTGGCGTGGTGGGAGCGGCACCCGGAAAAATAAATCTGTCTCAACTCCAATCTCACACCGACGTTTTCCTTCATGGCGGCGTCTCGGAATTGGCAGCATCTTCTGCTTACCTATCCTTCAGATCAGTGGATTTAGGGTTCATGGATGATGTCGGCGAGGCGGCAGCGGTGGCGATTCCATCAGATGGGTTTTTACTCCTGCTATGTACCCGCTGCACCGTTGTCTCTGGCGTCATGGTGGAGCAGAGAGTATTTGTCCTGAAGTACGCGTAGACGGTTGTCTATGCTGGTGATAGTTGGAAGACAGTGCATCTTGTGCTAGGTTCGTGGTTGGAGACTGACGGTTCTGGTTCCCTACTTCAACGTCATTGTGCGGGGGTGTCAGTTCTGAAATTATATGGCGTGTTTGGGATCGTGCTGCCCGATCTGATTCTTTCAGCGGAAATGGTTTGTCCTATGGCAAATTATTTTAGATATCCGAAAAGTTGTTGATCAGCGATGGAGCCGCGTCGAACTCGCGTGAAGAGATGATCTATCTCTCTTCTCTTTGGTGGCTTCTACGGTGGTGTCGAAGGAGAGGGATGGGTGTTGTTTTGTCACATAGGTTTCTCCTATCTTTTCAGTTCATTAAGGTCTGTATTTATTGATGAGAGCATCGTGTTAAAGGTTGCAGTTAGAACAATAGTCACGCAATGTAATGTGTAAGGATGCGTCCTCTTTTTAATGTGTTTTGACCGAGCCTTTCTTAACAGTCTGGTTTGTATCCAACTAGTTTTAGAAGTTAACTAGGTTTCAGTTTGAGCATGTCCAACCGACTAGGGACTGGCCTCCTATATATATAAAGGAGCCGGCGGCTAGGGTTTTAGGAGTTGAAAATTATGTAGAACAAATAGTTCAACGATGCCACTGTTCCTATGGCATCGTCATGTAAACGTTCGTTAAGTTATCCAACAAATCGCGACACGAAGGGTCTTGAGTTTGTCAAACATTATAGTGCATTTGCGAGAAGGTCCTTAAATATGTAAAGGGTTGTCGAGCTTGACGTGAGGCGTGGTGTTCATCACTTGTTACTTGCCGTGAGATTCGTTCTCTAGTTTTTCAGGTTGCGTGGATTGCTCCAAATTATTGCGGCTCCAGATTCTTGCGGTGAAAGATCGGACAAACATCTACAACATTTATGATCTATATTTTATCAATGAGATACATATTACCAGGAAAAAAATCAAGAGGCGAAGCTAGCGGATTAGAACACTGGGCTCATCTCTATCGCAATGGTGTCATTCTCAAACGATGTACAGCGACAGAGTGATCGATCCTTGAATTTACTAAATTTCGTTGGGGACCAGCTACTTCAAAAAGACCATCTCCGATAGTGTCTTCAAATAGACCTATGGGCTATCAAATTTCAGGCCGATCGACCCATATTGTGCTGCACTGCGCCGTGGGATGGGAATCATTACTAACTTTCGAAAGATTTGATGTCCAAGAATAGAAATGAAGAAGTGCTTTCTGTACTGTAGAATCGTAAGATAACTGAAACATCCAATAATAGAACTCAGAAAGTGCATTCTGCACCGGAGGATGTAATACAGCTGAAACATCCAAAAATAGAACTAAAAAGCACTTTCTGCACGGTAGAATCTAAAGATAACTGAACACCCAAAAATAGTACGGGAAAAAGTTCTTCAGAAAGGGAAACCAATATAATGAGAAATGGTTACTGCTATTGGATAATACAGTAGATCTCAGTTATCCAGAAAAGCACGCCAAACAGACTAACATAGTGGGCAAACAACTTGACTTTTGTTGAATGGTTTAACCGAACAATCTGCCTTTTTTTCCTCAGTGCAAGCAAACCTGTGCAGTTTGATCTATTCTCATACTTCCAGAAACCTGCTAAGCTAGTGAATTTTTCACATAAGTGTAGTGCTCAGATTTTGAGAACTCAAATTTCGTTATAAAATGTTGCTACAAACATACACTAAAGGCTATAATGTGTTCCATGGTATTAAGGTAAGGCGCACAAATAAAATACTTAATTATGCACATTACAGCACACACCAGGGCGGAATGAAGAGAAACTATCAGGCGTTTTACTTGCTTAAATCCTATAGGAGTCATTAGTCATGATAGTATTTAATGCATATATTTGACAGATATGACAAATACCAAATTAAATAACATCATCTGGAGTAGTCCTAGAAGAGGAAGCGGCCGTAGTTAAACTTTCGATAGAAAAAACCTCTAATTAAAGCCATGAACTTCCAGACCATAACATACATTTGAAGCATTAAATGCCATCTAAATTAGAGAAAGACTGTTGCCGTTACACTACAAGTTATAAATTGACAGATACAGACAGATTTCCTACTTCACTCCACAGCTGAAGCTCGAAACAGGCAAGTAAATTAAATCCAAGAAAGGAACATGGCTACAAGCTACTTCTAAAACTTCTGCAGATTGGCAAGAGCAGATACAGACAATAACTCAGACCAAACTGCAGCGCTGGAACTACAAGGCGATACACACGGCAGCCAGTCTTTTACCTGATCGTTACAAACTTGTTTGTGCCATGCTTGGCCCAGAAGGTCTTCAGGTCAATTGGGTTACTAAGGTTGTAGCCTTCGCCGGCTAGCTTCTCAAGAACCTTTTTAAATGCACCTTGGCTCATCTTCCTTCCAGCAATACGTGCGCCCCGGCGCTTTGTGTTCATTGGCAGCGGATACGTCGAAATAGAAGTTGTGCAGCATGCGGACTGCCAGCCACCTGCACCCCAACGGTAGCACTGCTGGGGAGCTCCAGTGCATGAGCACACAGGTGTTGCTATCCTTGAAATGTCAAAATCAATACCATTAATCACCATTCCCAAAGGCTTAATAGGACCCCTACTTCGGGGTGCACGGTTCTTGGGTGCCCCATCTTCCTGTGGAGTAGCAACCTTCCTAGGCTTCTTTGGCTTAGGCGACTTGGGCTGACGACCCTGCTGCCTCTTCTTTGCAGGCGGCTTGTTTCCGGCCACAGAATGCTCTTCAATCAACGGTGGGGCTGCGTGCTCCTCCTCTGGTGCAGGAGGTTCCTGTGGCTGCATCATCTGGAGTGTGTGCGCACGCGCATCTGGCATCATCCCGAAACTGGCAGGGTGGTGATGCACAGCGTGTCCAAGATGTCCATTATGAACAGCAGGCCCAACGGGGACAGCATGAAGGACCTTCTGCTCGCGGGAATGTTGATGTTGTTGCTGATGTTGGTGCTGATGCTGCGAGGGGTGCACCCAGGCCTCATTGCGCACAAAGTCCATGTGAATAGCCGGTTGCTCTGTGGGCACGCCACCAGAGGGTTCACAGCCACCATAGCCGCGGGGATGAAGTGAATGTTGCGGGTGGTGCTGGGCGTTGTGGTGTCCATGGTGCTGCAAGAAGGTACCATTCGGGAGCAGCGGCTTTGTGTCCCGGTGGTCGCCGGTCACAGATGACATCAGCTGCAGGCCGAGGCTGCCTGCTTTCATGGTCTCATAGAAGCCCCAATTCCGAATGCCTAAGGGGCCGTCGTCGTCCATCTCGGCTCGTCAAACAAACGAATCGAAATCCAAGAACCGAGATTGGAACGAGAAATGTGCTGCTCTTTCGGATTTTGGTCAGCCTGCCCTCCTCCTACCATTGTCTTCCAGACGCCAATCCCTGCAACCTATTTCGGCAAACAAGTAAAAAATATCAAGGATCCGTGAGCAGGGGCGGATCTAGATGCCGTGCCTGCCGGTCGCGCACCGGCAAAGCCAGAAATTGTGAAAGGTCGGACGGATTTAACAAATCGCTGGATGAAACAACCTCATACCTCAAAATCCAATGACCAAAGACTGCGGCCCGGGTGGAGACAGCAGGGACGCGATGTTCCGGTGAGGAAGAATGGGGACGGCGATGGCGGCGAGGCGCGTGAGAGGCGGAGGCCTGGAGCGGGCGGGGGCGAATTGAGGCGCCGGCGGTAACCCTGAGCTACGGGCAGGGGGGCGAGGTGGTACACTCTAGGGGAGATGGAGCCGCCTTGGTAGGGTTGGTTAGGTCAGGAGACTCAGGTGAGGATTGAGGAAGACGAAAGAAAGGGACGGGGCGGTGAGGAGAAATTCATGTAAGGTTAGTTTACGCTGCAGTAAATATTGAGGAATTAGAGCATCTCCAAGCGGAGCCCCAAAGCCTCCCCAAACACTCGGGCGGACAGCCCGGACAGCTTTTGGGCAAAAAATCGCCACCCAACCGCACCCTCTATGGTCAGCCCAAACGTCCGGGCAGTCCGGCACACCCCAAAGCCAGCCCATATGTAGGGCGGGTTTGGGGCCGCCCGGACGCGTCCGCCACGTCGGACCTGGCAATGCGGGCCTACCCAAATTTTCCCCTAAATCGGACGGAAACCCTGGCTTCTTCCTCTTCCTCCTCCGCTCTGTCCAGTTTGGTCGCACCACTCTGCTCCGCCGCCGGCCCCTTCGACTGACCGCCGCTGCCCCCAAGTCACAGCGTCCGCGGCCAAGTCCTCTGCGGTCGCCAGAGCCCGTCGCCGGAGGAACCTCATCTGGACGCTCCGCTCCCGGTACATTTAGCATCGTCCGACCCCCACCTCGCTCTCAAAGTGTTTGTGTAAATGCTGGCACCGGATTTTGATTAAGTGTTCATGCATGTAGCCATGGATTCTTTGTCCGACGAGGAGTACGATTACTCGGCCATCGATGAGTTGGTTTACAAGGAGTTCATCGATGGGTCCAGTGATGAAGACATGTTGGAAGACGGAGACGAGGAGGCCACCATGTCCATGATGAGCATTCAAGAGAAAATGGAGAAGAAGGAGGAGCATGTTCTCAACTTCAAGGGATCAATTAAAGGGCGGATCACCGTGGACCGTGACAGGCTCAAAGGCGCTCGAGATCTGTATGACGAGGACACCGCAAGGCTATTGGCCCTAGGAGAAGCAAGAGGATTTCCTGGTATGCTAGGTTCAGTAGATTGCATGCATTGGCAATGGAAAAACTGTCCAACAGGGTTGCATGGGCAGTACCAAGGTCACAGCAAGGAGGCAACTATTGTACTTGAAGCTGTGGCATCTCAAGACTTGTGGATTTGGCATGCTTTTTTTGGCATACCTGGTTCTCACAACGACATAAATGTGCTTCAGCGCTCTCCCCTGTTCAAGAGGCTCTATGATGGGGATACTCCACCATGCAACTACACCGTCAACGGACACGACAACACCATGGGATACTATCTTGCAGATGGTATCTATCCTCAGTGGGCGACATTTGTGAAGACTATCAGTAATCCTACTGGTCCCAAAAAATGTGGCTTTGCAGCTGCACAGGAATCTGTTAGGAAAGATGTCGAGAGGGCATTTGGTGTGTTGCAAGCTCGTTGGGGGCAGAGTCCATGGAGGCGCAATGATGTAGGATCCGGAGGTTCTATGGCAGGTCATGACTTGTTGTGCAATTTTGCACAACATGATTGTAGAGGATGAGGGAGAAGGGGTAGCTCGCACTGATTTTGAGAAGCCTGGAGAACATGTCCACCTACCTGAACAAGAAGCGGAGTATGTCATGCAATTCCTTGAGATGCATCGACAACTTCGAGATGAAGTAGTGCACACCCAACTACTCAATGATCTGGTGGAGCATATGTATGTCTTCATGGGGAAGGAGTGAATTTTAATTTGCAATGATTTGTGTCCGAATAATGTGAACTTTTATGTCCGGCTACTTTTATTTGTTTAGATACAATTATGTTGTAATAACGTGATGTGAACTATTTATTTGAACATCAAAACTACCTCTATGATGGACGTGCATGGCTTGCATGTATTTGGGTGTCAATATTTGAACATTGTGGTTGTAGGACACTAGTTTTGGGGGTTATCCGGTCAGTGTCCGCGGACGCGTCCGCGGACACTATGGGGGCCGAATTTGAGGGCTCCGCTTGGAGATGCTCTTACAAAGTGCCAGTTTGAGGCAGCCACAAGTTCAAACACACTCATTTAATCGCAACTATTGGAGTAAACTTGATCGTATATCAGAAACCGCTTAATTGCGGGCGGTCGAGGGTAACCGTAAAAATGGGGAAACAACAATGAAAAAACTTTGTTTTACAGGTTTTGAGCGTAAAAACTGGCCCGACTAAATCCCGTAAAATGGTCCGTGACCGTAAGCCAAAAATCGAGCGACCACACCGCATATTCCCATGCCTAGTTTTGTTTTATCGTACACTCATGCGCGCTTCGCGCGGGAGGGAGGGGGCATTTCACCTATTATGTTCCCGCTTCCGTGCCACCGTTGCAAATCCCCTTGTTAGTGTGTCGTTTGTCCTCCCCTACCGTGCAAGCATAGGCATGGACCTCCCAATGCCGTCGCTCGTCAATTCCACAGTTAAACAGCCCGAGTTGAGCCCTTATGTGGCGCCCTGCATCTCTCGCTGCAGCGGCCTCCACTACGTCGTGCGCGCCCAAGTGCATCGGCACGGGACATCCTCCGAGGTGCCTCCCGCGTCGTGGAATTCTGCCAGCCTGTTGCTGCAAGTACCATCTCGATGGCCAAAATCGGTCACTTTCAGAGGCGATGAAGACGAAGAATGCAATGGCTTAGGGATCTCCTCCTCGACCTCCACTACTAGCGATCGAGGTCGCTGCCCGGTCGTCACCGAATCTGGAGCCCACAACATGTTTCACGAGTCGTCAGAGAGGTATATGCATGACACCCTTACTCTTCAAATATGTGTCAAATTGGTATAGATTCTTAGTTTTTTTTTGTTGCATTATGTAGTTTGTATTTTGAATTCGTGTCTTCTTCGTATATGAGAATGGTGGAGGAGCCCTAGGATCATGTGTTTGGTGAGGATTGGAAAGATGCCGAGAATGGTTTGATGCTTCGCAAACAAAATATAATGAAAGATCAAGGAGGATAGAATTACACCAAAGTTGAGAATATTGCATTGGTGAAGGCATAGGAGGGTGTGACATTTGAGGTAACAACCGACAATGATAAAAAACGAAAGAAATACTGGCAATGTATTGTGGATAAGTTTTATCTGTTTATGTTGGAACTTGTTTATAATTTTAAAATATTAATGTCGTAGTTCAAAAAATATTGTCTAACGTTAAGTACCACAACTATTTTCTAACGTCTACCTAGTGAAAGTAAGATCGATTTACGCCAGAATCCGAGTCATACCGTTGATCTTCTAGAGATGCTCCTAGAGCTACTCTAGCCGATACAATCTCATATAGTAAAAATGTTTTTTGGGTATACTGTAAAATGGTTTTACTCTATGAGACAAGATCTGGTAGAATAGATACTAAAAAATAAGGGCGATAAACAAAATCTTTGTGTGGGACTCACTAGTATAGAGCATGAATATTCCCCATCAAAAAGGGCAACGAGAAGGCCTATGGTTATTCGTATCTGCGCGGGGCCGACGAGAACTGCCAGAAATGTGCGGCCTCTACGAAGTTCACATGAGTCACAATTATTTAAAATGTTTGTTACCAATATATACCTCTATTCAAACGTATAGTTGAAGTTCTCCGTTTACAATATGTACCTCTATTCTGACGGTGGTTGGTAATACCCCGTTGCCAGACGCTCGAGGTGACCTAGTTGTCTCTCGCGTTCTATCCCGCATCTGCCATGTCAAGTCACAGCGACTTCTTGTTCTCTACTCTTCGGCCATATCAGGTCGCACCGGTAGGAAAGTGGCCCAGGAGTAGAGAACGAAGAAGAAGCCCTCGGATGTGGCGGATCCAGCCGACCGACGTTAACCGCATCCAGTTTCCTTTTCTGCCTGCTCATCGTATGGAGGTATCTGCCATCCCATGGCGCGTAGACCGTGGGTGGCGCTACAAATGAACCGGCCAGACTTGAGGACGACAGCGACGAGGATGTCCCTCCAAATCAATGTATGAATCTTTGTGGTGCCGATAAACTAGGTTGTCTTCATAGTTAGGGTTACTGTTCAATATGTTACATTTTGTTTTATGTTACTCTTATTGTTCTGATCAAATTATTGGCACTGCTCTGTTTAAATTATATTAAATGTTATGTTTAAAAATCTATGTTTACGTTATTCTGTTTTTAGGTTATTGTGATGGTGTTGTTTATGTTATTGTGAAAATGTTGTTTCTAGTATTGTGAACGTTCAGTTTAGAAACAATTTGGTATAGTCGTCATGATTACGTGGGTCATTGTGAATCTTTTTCTATTTTATGTTCTGTTTAGCTTCTTGTAAATTTTCTAAATTATTATGTTCTGTTTAGATCACATGACTAAGTCGGTACTCTATTGAAAATAAGAGTCTATTTCGGTGACAGTACATAAAAATAGCATAATAACAGAAAAAAGTAACAAACACTATTCAGGCGACGAGTCCATTGTTCGTTATTTTTTCTACATTGCACTTTGAACTCCATCTAAAATCTGCATAGCCTTAGTTGAGTAAACAATATTTATAACTAGTTATTTCAAGCTTTGATTTGCTTTGAAATGGTTGCCAGTGTCACATCATGCTTCATCTAGCTCACACAACTTCTTCAAAAACGGAATGAAAAGAAAAAGTCTCGCTGCCTCGAGCCGACGAATTGCCGAGCATGCTCGACAGCTTTCTAGAACCATCCTTTTCCTTCCATACCGAATCGAACGACGCCATCGCCTACTTCCGCTTCGAGCCTCCACCTCCCTCCGATCTGTACCCCGATTGACCGTTGCCACAAGCTTAGCGGCATCTCACCAAGCTGCAGCCCGCCCGCCGCCATGTTCGGCGTCGTCTTCCCGGATCACACCTTCCCCCTCGACGCCACCGCCTTCGCGCAGGTCGCGCCCACCTCCTGGCTCCTCGACTTCTCCACGCTCTCG
This sequence comes from Poa pratensis, assembly GCA_947311845.1. Taxonomy (NCBI): domain Eukaryota; kingdom Viridiplantae; phylum Streptophyta; class Magnoliopsida; order Poales; family Poaceae; genus Poa; species Poa pratensis. The sequence goes on from CAMZMU010000117.1 coordinate 22,594,328, forward strand.
CTCCCCTCCACGCCCCGCTCCGCCGTCGTTTTCCTGCTTCCGCCCGGCGCGGCCGCGCTGCCGCCAGGCAAGGCCGTCGCCGTCTACTACCAGGCGGCCGCCAATCGCCCCTTTGCTTTCCTCGGCGCGCTGGGCCCCACGCGCCCGTCCGCCACCTTCCCGCTCCCTGAGGCCGGGGACGAGCCGGAGCCGCCGGCCGGGCCCGCGAAGCTGGGCGTCGCCGTAGAGGACGCCGCCGCGCTGCCCGCAGCCCCCGACGAGCAGCGCGCCCAGCGCGTCGCGCTCCGCGTCGGCGAGAACCTCTTCAATTTCATGCAGTCGTTCTGTGCCGCCGACGGCGGCAAGCTGATTGTGCCCACGGATATTCTGGACCGCTGGTTCCGCAAGTTCCAGGAGAGGGCCAAGAGGGACCCCTCCTATCTAAAAAGCTTTGACTTCTGAGAGCAAAGTTTAGGTATTTCCTTCTGTCACTGTATTGGTTTTATTCTGCAAAAAGCCTGATCCATTAGAAGGGACGCTTTCCTAGACAATGTCTTCTACACTGTATACATGTACCTAGAACTTGCCCAACAAGGTTTTTGGGACTGAGTGGAGCTACATTGAAGCCCGATTATTAAAATGCCTTATTTCTTCATTTCTTGTATTTCTTAGTTCTTCAACATGTGGGAGAGATTAAAACTTGTCGCGCACTGATGTTTGTGTTGCAGTATCAACATTTTGGAGCCACCATTTGCTTAATTTTTTATTTACTGTTGCAAATGATCGTAATTTGAATTGGATGTCAGTATGAAGTGTATGACTGAGGAAATCGTTAAATTCGTGGTTGTGCATCTTTACTCGCATATGTATGTCAAGATGTTACAAAATGTTCAACTGATTAGTACAATTTATTTATTTATTTGTAGAAATGCAAAAGATAAAGCTAGTAGAAGAGAATTTTCTTTTCCATTTTGTTGATTTGCGGAGTGACCTGCAAATCTGTGCTCCTGTCTAAATTCAGTCAAGCTGGTGTGGATTAAACATGTTTGTAGTTACTACACATCCAATTCAAACTTGTTGCGCACTGATGTTTCTAGTGCAGTATCAACAGTTTGGAGCCACCATTTGCTTTTTTTTTTATTTACTGTTGCAAATGATCCTAATTTTAATTGGATGTCAGTATGAAGTGTATGACTGAGGAAATCGTTGTATTCGTGGTTGTGCATCTTTACTCACATATGTATGTCAAGATGTTACAAAATGGTTCAACTGATTAGTACAATTTATTTATTTATTTGTAGAAATGCACAAGATAAAGCTAGTAGAAGAGAATTTTCTTTTCCATTTTGTTGATTTGCGGAGTGACCTGCAAATCTGTGCTCCTGTCTAAATTCAGTCAAGCTGGTGTGGATTAAACATGTTTGTAGTTACTACACATCCAGCAGTACAACCTATAGCTCTTCCATCAGGTTGATCACTCGATTGGGTTATATAATGCGTACGAGCTTTTGTTCTTCGATTGTGTGGGACTAATTTACTTCCAAGGCCACATTGAATTTCTAGTGCTGCTGTGGGAAACTATAAGGATTTTATGTATGCGATAGCAGTCCACTGTGCGATAGCTATGGTTGCCTTTCAAGCGTGTGCAGATTTCTTCAGTTATTTAGCTTAAGATGTGTGTTTTATGACTTTTCTTGTTTCTATACTACTAGTGATTTAATTTTCAGATACATCATTCCTCTTCCATAACATTTGGAATTACCTGCGCCTATCCCTACACTGGCTCGTTCTTAAGGGTCCTTTGCTACTTTACTGGATTTGTTGTTCCTATGTATGCTACAGAGTAGATTGGTAGACACTGAATGGTTTACACTTTGCCTCTATACCTTTTTTTATTTTGCCCTGCCCTGAGGCTACGCATTCAATTAGTTGGTATATGGGTTTATTATATATTGGAAACAAGCATGCCTGAAACTTTTCTAACTGGAGTTGAGAACTGGTTTGGCTGCATTGCCGACATAGTGACATGTACTTATTAATTTATATAATCATGACTACTAGTCTACTAACTTTGATTCTTTAGTTTGATCAGGTATTAATTTTCCAATCTCGGTGGGAACCTAAATATTGCACTTTCTGCAAACTGAACATGTCTTATGCCCCTTACCTTCAATAAAGGAAGTTACAACGGGGTGCTTTTGTTTTGGTCATCTGTTTTCTAGTCTGAATAGGAAGATGTGAACTAAAATCTGACTAAAATATCGAACTTCCACTGCTGCGCAATAAATTTGTCTAAAGACAGTGCCCTCTCTGTCTGGTTGTCTCTTTCTGTTTTTCGTACATACAGGTTTATTAATCTCTTTGTCCGCTTGTTTTGCAGGTTATATGTGATGGGTGGGAGGGTTTTTTACGCCTATCAGTTCTCCTATGTTTGTACACAAACTGGCATGCCTTGTAGGGACTAGGCTGAATCAAGGTTGCCAATCCAGCTTCTCTAGTGAGAGAAGCTACAATAGTTGCTACCAGATAGATTAGATGGTGAACTGCACCAAAACGACATATCTTGTTGGTAAACTGTACAAAAAATACTTTGTACAATCATGCTTAGAGCATGAATGGTCTTAGCTTGAATCTTTCAGATATTTGGTCAGAAGTTGATGATATCCATTATTCCTTGGAAATCCAAAAGTTGATGATAGCCATTTTTCCTTTGAAATCCTAGACTGGTGGCAGGTTTTTCTGGCGTTCTCTTCACAGTTCCATGTTTCTTTAATCATGACATCACAGATATGAAGTTGTTTTAGCACATCACCGAGGTGTCTCAAGTTTTCAGGGACATGGATTCAGGTATTATGATTACCAACTTGGGATTCGGCCTAAACCCATGATGCACTTGCAGTAACATATCCAGCTGCTGGAAACATATGAATGCAATTTGGAAATTATACAAGTGCCCAGTAAGAAACATATCATGTTGGTAGCCTGACCGAACGATGCTGCTTAATTTCCCAAAGCAATAATACATCAGGTACAACCTGTAGGCTGAATACAGAATACAACACCCTTTGTGTGATACAAAAAGCCAAACCTCTTCTTTCACATCCAAACAATGATATACAACTAGATATAAAATGGAAACAATTAGCACAAAACAAACACATCGACGTCTTTCTCATGTTCCCTAACCACACTGGTCAAACTCGCAGCTGCAATTACAACATCACCACAAGTGCTAGGTCATGTATCTACAAGCAGTCTTATCTAAATCCTGTCACAATCTCTCGTCACACATTAGCACTGTCAACAAGCTCACAATGGTCCAATCTTGAGTATAAACCTTCATCGTCACCCTTCCCCCAAGCAATTCTTTGTCCCTGAGCACAAATGTTGCATTCAGAAATCAAGATAAGCAGATGTTCCTGCTACAAAATGCTCGAAATTATTATCTTAAAAATAATCCTGTGGATCATTCAGAAGCAAAGTGGTCAGTGGTGGGTGGTATCATACTCAGTGCAACACCAATGGAGAATCAGGCTCTGAGCCGCTAATGGAGGCAAAGGATGACATGCTATCATCCTTGGAAGCTGTCGAGAAATTGAGTGGCGCCATCGTCATCCGCCTGTTCTCCTTGAAGTAATTGTTGTACCGGCCAGAGTGTGAGCGTGGTGTCAAAAGCTCGGGAGTGGCACCGCCTGCAGAGACCCTGCGGGGCATCGGCGTCATGAAACCGGCTCCGTTTCCACTTAGATGATGGCCGCTTGTTCTCCTGTTAAAGCTGCTTGTCTTCCTCGGGGTAGGCTTGGACCCAAATATCAACTCCTTCTCTTTGAGCAATAGACTCTGCAGCTTCCTCTGGTCCTGTAGTAAGAATTATGCAACAAGAGTGATGCCATTTGTCGTGATTGTAGTTGTACAGCCAGTAGGAGTACAGAGGATGTAGAGTTCATACCCGGTATCGCTTCTTATCTTCCTCTTTCTGTACTCTTCTGAGTTTTTGCTCTTCTAAAATGGCAACTAGACGAACCTTCACATGCAAATTCAACGTATCTGATATTATGGAACAGATCTACTGGGCCTGGTTCTGATAATTATGGGGAGCTAGCTCAGTGACTCACCCCGTCATAGAGAAATGGTGTATTGCTTTCATCCTCCCAGGCAAATGTCTTGTCTATCAAGTTGTCAATCATAGCTGCACAAAAGATGTATCTTATGATCATATTACGTGCCAAATGAGAGAGTGGCCCAAGGTGGATCTTTTTCAAAAGATGGAAGTAGATTGCGCGCATGAATCATAGTTCATCAAAACATTAAATGAAAGTAACTAAACTGAACTTAGCCATGCCATGTAAAATCTAGAGAAATGAAGACTCACTTGGAATCTTTTGAACGAGTAACCTTGCTTTCTCCGCACGCTTGAGATTCAGATGGGCACCCCTGCCAGCACTATACCTGTTATCATCCTGCATTTAAAGATGACATTAAACAAACGATAGCAGAGCTCTGAACTGTATAATGTCAGCCAAATTGTATCTGAATATTTAGCACTAACATGCCAAAATAGAGGCAAAAGCTGGATATCATAGTCAACTGAACTACTGAAGGACCCTACAATAGCATATTTTCATGAATAAAAGCATACTTGGTTATATTCCTCAAGCCAAGTCTCTTCATCACAAGCTGATAGCCATTTGTCTACTCTCTCCATGACATCTTTCCTTGTTAGGGATTCCTCGTTTGCTTTTGCAATTTGTGCCTCAATACTGGAAAGAAGTTCGCAAGGATCCACTAGACCTGTAAGTGGGAAGTTCTTGGATCGTTCAAGATATTGAGCAGGTGCATATGTGCAAGAGAAACATAACAGCAGGATAAATACCAGAATCAATTAGAGCGATGATCTTCTCTGGTGCTGTGCTTGGATCAGGCTCCATGTGTGCCTTTCTGCAGATATTTTCTAGTTCTAACCTCCTCTTAAGAACAAGCTCCTTCATTCTACTCGCCTTTAGTTTAGTTAGTCTTTCGACTTCCTCTTCTGTCTAAAGAACCAAATGATAGTACTAATAAGTTTGAATTACGGCTTAGATAAAAGCGAACAACTCGGTAAAAAGTTGCCAAACCTCCTGAATTGTCTCCAATGACAGGATACTAGGAGAAGTGATCTCTTCCTCAGAAGATACAAGAATAGCGGCTACTTCGGCAAGCGTCTCCTCTCTTGTTCTGTTGACTCCATCAGATTCCATAACTTGTGGAGTTTTCCCACAATTTCTTGCAACTGAATACATCAACTCAGCTGATAGGCAGTTAGAGGCTACAGAACAGAAAAAAAACAGATAACTGCCATAGTTTTATAAGAGGAATTATTACCTTCGAAACTCTGGTCCTTTTCTCTGCTTTGAGCTTTAGGATAGTCTGGGTAAGACCTTCAAGAGTACTATCACTGATATTTGTTGAATGTTCTGAGTTGGTTCCATGCAAACTTGGATGCACATCTTTTACCGTCTTTGCAAAATCCATCCCAAGCACAGCACATAGGCAGTGCACTTCATCCACATATACAAATACTTTCTGAAGGCGATCAGACTGGACAAAAAAGGAACAAAAAATGCTTTTACTAACATGCATGGTCAAGAAAGGGATTTAGCCAAAATAGGATGGGTTGTCCTTTCGACTGTATAATTATATAGCTAGTTGCTAGCAATGTTTCTGATTAAAGCAGTAGACAAATGTATAACAGTTACGACACACAAATGCTTATTGCCTACAAATAACTTTGTGTGAGAAGTTGTACGTCACATTTTGATAAGATATAAAGATACAACTGAACAAAAAAAGTTACATCAACTGAATGATGTTGATGGCTCAACTCATGTCAATCTGATTCTGATGACTCGATAGAAGCTATGTGTATAAGCAATTAAGTCAATGTCATTATTACCTTCTCTTTTTGTAAATTGCGTAGCTGCATTTGAAGATCAGCAAGTCTTCTGGTTGACAAGTCATGATCATTGTTAAGATGCTTGGATGAACCATCATCATGCTGACAATTGTAATCAGAAATTTGAGCATTTATCTTCTCGATATGCGATTGGAGGTTCGAGAATTGTTTGAGTCTTTCTTCTTTCAAGGTCCTAAGATCTTCCAAGAGAGGCGTCACTGCGGCAAGCTGTTCTTTCAACGATGTGTGTTTTTCATCCACCTACAAATGAGGATTCATATTATTACTAAACAACGGAATATAACACTTTATTTGTATGTCTATCTGATTCTGATTCGGTAAATATTCTATTCAATGGATGGTTAACCATTATACAGAATTACAGAATCTAGTCGGCAGATATTTGGATCCCTCGAGCTAATTTCTATACTGCCTTTTCTTTTCTGGTAATGTACCCATCTCCATCCTACATAACCACGAATCAATAGAATGACTTAGCTGTGCATGTCACAGTCCTGTCATCATTAACTGAAAAAAGACAGCCAAACCGCAGGACATGATAATATTCTGCACAAGGTGCAGCATGACATCAACAAGGATTTCATTACTCCTTGTACACCATGAACTACTTCTAAATCCGTAGAGAAATCAACACTTAGAATAACATATCCAAGGAGGTCCGTAGGTTCAAAGCCTTGAACAAAAGACAAAAGTAAAGATCATGACAGAATATATACCTTAAATTGCGGAGTATTTTCACCTATCGAAGCCACTAAAGCTTTAAGCTCTGCTTCTTTGGCCATCAATGACTGTCGGAGCTGGGCTCTATCGGCATTGGCACTGTCTACCTTACGACGATACACACGCATGCACTCCACCTCAAGTTCTTGGAACATACGATCCTTATCTCGTTCACGCTCCCCGATCTCTGTCCATATTTGCTAAAACAAAATTATGTGTCAGATAATCAAGCAAGAGAAACAGAAAACAGCATAAAAATATAACATAAGCTCTTAACATTTACAAGAAAATAAACATCGGTAAGTACCTAACAACGTTTACGATAATCAGATAACCTCAACATCTTTAAAGTCAAAATGAATTACTTTCGTTTATGTGACGTTGCACCTACTTATTAGTTCATAAAATGGAACACACAAGCAACAGAAAGATCCTACTGCAGGACTTTTATTGAACAAGCAAGCTGATTGCTTGCTCTCCAACCCTCCAGGCCCACAACAAACCAAATAAACATAATTTTACAAGGCACAATCAGATCACACGAAACATACATGTTCATAAGATGACTATCTAAATAGGCAATGATATTGGAAAATTAATTTGTTCTTTATTCTATTTCTTCACAACTTCTTACTAAAAAGTCGGGAACATGCCATTGTTTTTCTTTTCTTTTGAAACATCAGAGGGTTGCATAATCAGCACCCTTTAGTTTTTTTTTTTGAAAAGGAAACGTTTTATCGATTATTTGCAAAAGTACACAAATCAAGAAACGTACAGTAATACAAATCAAAAGCATCCAAATTAAGCCCCTTTCACCTCCAACAGTTGAAGTAATAAGGCAAAGTAGATCTCTGTCTCCTTGACTTTTCAAGAAACATACAGTACTACAAATCAAGACAGAGGCTCTAAACCAAAAGTTGAAGCTAAGGGCGTTGCAGGCCGAAGCAAGAGATTCCTACCATTCTTCTGAAAATCTAACACATCTCAAAGAAAGTGTTATCTTTTTTGGAAGAGAATACTGGAAGCTTGGAACTGAAGAAAAGAACCACGGAACCTTGGGAAAATATTGCTCTCGTCTCAAAATGATTAAATGAATACAGGGAAATTTCAAAGACACTAAAATCTGCACTGCTCTCAGAAACTAGCAACGTAATTTCCACCGTTCCTACAAGAAAATCGTTCCTGACAGAAATTGCAACATGATTGGAGCGAACAAGCCTTTTTAAGAAATCTCGAATCCACGCTATTATTGCAAAGAAACAAGCAAATCAGGGGTGCCGCGAACAGAGTACCAGACTCCAGACAGGCAGACAGCACTTCCGTTCTCCCAATGAAACGCACCTCGAGCTCGCGCAGCAGCGAGCCGCACGGCGTGTCGAAGCTGACGCTGCAGCGTGCCGCCTTGTCCAGCCCGCACCCGGCCATGACCGTCGTCTCGCCCATCTCCTCTCTCCCACAGGAAGGAGAAAGAAGAAGCGGCTGCCTAGAAGCAAAGGAGGAACCTTCGCTGTGCCCTCGCACTGTACCGGCCGTCCTCTAGTCTCCCCTGGTCCTTGCTTCTTGGTCCTGTCGTAATGAAAGAACCAAGAATTCCAACTCCAATGCCGGCCTCTTGGTACGCAACCACCAACCCCTTCCCCTGCTTCTCTCCCCTCGCGGCAACCCTCTGTTCCAGAGAGAGGAAGAGGAATGGGCAGCGCTAGTTGATTGGTTATATACGGATCTCAGTCGAGTGCAGCAGTTGGTAGTAACAAAAGGGAAAGAAAGCGAGGTGAGATAAGGCGAGAGGTTGGAGAAGACGACGGCGGAGTTGCTCGTAAAATGCAAATGACACAGGGGTGTTCTTGCATGTGAGGAGTTGAGAACTTTTGTTTTTGAGAATTCCAGGTCTTAGTAGTTAGTAGAGACTGTAGTATCTGAACTCATGCACTACACACTCCACACACACACAACACCACACGCACGCCTCCCGTGCGCAAGCTAGACCTAACCAGACTATACTAAGACTTTGAGCCTCCGCGAGCCTAGATCTTCCGGGAAACCCCTGCGATGGTGAGAACGAGCCATTGGCTCGGTCAGTGGCGGAGCTACGTGTTGGCTGTGGGGTCGGCTGACCCCACAGCTTTTTCAGAAAACCCCTTAAATCTATGCATATTTGTGAATTGATTCATACTAAGCATGCTGTTTAGTCAATCTGACCCCACAAGAATTTGGCGTTGGCTCCGCCACTGGGCTCGGTGGCCTGGGTTGGTGGTATCCACCCAGCCCGCCCAAGTTGAGAACTGATAAGTACAGTAACGGACAAAGGAACTACATCTGTTTTCCTGATGCGGTTTTCTGAACAGGTTTTGCCCTTTTCTCTGTTTGTTTTCCAAAAGCGTTTTCTGCCTGTGAAATATGGCGACGAGATCTGAAATTTTAACCATGTGTAGTGAGGATTTCACTGCATTTTGCTAGAACAATTTTTGTGTGCTTTTACTTTCATTTTCTGCTAACTTGCAGCTAGCTGATTTTCAATTCGGCGTCTTGTGGGTTTTCGTTCATCTGATCTCAATTTCGCATGCATTGCGATAATTTTTGTATCATTGCCTAAAGACAAAAGGTCTGACGGATACCGAACTAAAAATAGTAATATGATGATTAGACAATTTACTTTTGAGAGTAGTTTTTTCACATGCAAAGTTGAGTACATGCTTGGAACACGCTAGCAACAATTAGGATCAACACTTGGAACATATGTTTAACTGGACCATTCAGCAGTCAAGTCACATCTTATGTTTCTTCTAAACTGTTTTGAGCAATGTAATGGATTATGATAATCCCGTTTGTCCAACCCTTTTCTGTCTACTTCTGTGTATAAAATTCTACATCAGAATATAAAATAAGCACATGTGAGTATGTGACATAGAAACTTTTTTTTGGCTTCATGTGCATATGCTCCATAAAAAAAGATATTTTGGAATGTCGAAAAATTCCAGAAAATATTTCGAGCATACATCTCGTGTGCGCGCACGTAAAGTTTCTGAAGAAACCTATATTTTGTGTGGTTTGTGTAGGCCACAAAAAAACTCGTTTTTCGTGAAACAACTGTGAACATATAGAATGCGAAGATGTACATGTGAACATTTTTTTTTGATATTTCAAAATACATTTCAAATGTGTTTTAAATAAAGGGTGCATATGCATAACACAATTCAGCAACCATAAATTAATTGAGCCTTTGTATGGTTAGCTATTCATGTTCACATAGAGTGTGATTAGTATGAAATAAAATGACTGTTGTTCTACATTCAACAAATTCAGAAAATTTTAGGCGCTTATTATGAACTCGGAATTTTACAAGAAGCGGGCCGTTTTCCACGGAGTTATGGGGAAATTGCCATGTTAACAACTCTGCTTACTTTGAAATCATTAAAACATGATGTATGTGTTCATTAGTCTTAGATATTTGAGACAAATATTGATTGGGAGCTTGAGAGTTACATAGGTGTAAGGACGATACCATCAAATTCATGAAGTTGAGGCATCTGACATTTTTCAGTACGTACACACCATATGCAGGAAAGGCACCCGGCCACGCCATACAGCACCATTTTATGGACCGCTTTCGCTGACACCGTAGATTGCAAGCCACACTCGGAGCCAACCGGTGGTCCAGATCACGTGCACCGCTGCCCGCGCACGATCTGGATTGAAGCGATCCGGTTTTACGCACATGGATCATCGTAAACTAACGAGAGATGGGATGAAGGGATGTACGATTCTAAATCTTGGCACCGATTTGACAGTTTGTGCCGACCGTTAACAAGTGTGCATGCAGGAAGAGCTGACTGAACATGCATCTCTGCAGCTAGCTACGTCAGATATGAATCTTCACGCTTGAATGAGCCCGAGCCTGCAAATTCCACATGCACAGTGTGGAGAGCTAGACACATGTGGCGATGAGGTCAACCAAATAGACAAGGATGAAACCCATCAAGTTCAGATTTTTTATTCACTAAAGTTACCTTATACTTCCTCTGTTTTTTAATATAAGATGTTTTAGGTGGTACACATGTTGTCTATATGCACAATAAAATGAGTGAACATGCATACAAAAATGTGTCTATATACATTTGTGTGCATATGCATGTGGACAAAAGCTAAAACATCTTATATTAAAAAATGGAGGGAGTATTAAACAAATGCCATAACGTACTAGATCTGGGCTTGCATGTGCCCTTCTTGTGAGGCTCATCACACCAAGTGAAGTACAAGTGTACACCCACAAACTCCAGGTGCTGCAGTGTTTTCCATTTCGGACTAAAACCATGATGACACATTGATTGTTCCAATAGCTTCATTCTCAGTTGCAAACTTTGTTCCAATAGCAAACATACAGTAACACAAATCATTCTCGGAAAGTAAGTAAGCAATCAGGCGGAGCAGACAGGTTGGGAGTCTCGTCCTCATGGGACATGAGTTGGATGTCAGGTGTGAAGCAGAGGTTTCACATGGTCTCTTCTTCTGCTCGCCATTAATCACGTCACAGTACTCACAGTGACATGTACGCCAACAGTGCAATACGCGTGCAAGTGCACCGTCGCCTGCTCGTTTGGTCAAACAAACCAACCACGTAATAACTCGTCAGAAGAAAAATGTACTCCCTCCGTTTCAAAATAAGTGTTTCAAATTTGCTTAAAAGTGATTGTATCTAAACATGTTTTATGTATAGATACATTCATTTTTTGACAAACTTAAGACACTTATTTTTTAACGGAGGGAGTACTGTATTTCTGAATTCTAGGGAGTGAACAGACGCAGGGCACGTACTCCTGACCCTGAGGTGCTAGTACACTTGCACATGTTTATTTCGTGCCATTTTAGAGCATCTCCACCGGCACCCCTAGAAATATGTCCAATTTGGGTGTCGGAATGTGTCCGGGCCAATGTGGGTGCTGCCCACAGCGGCACCCTCAAACGTCTGCCGCTATTCACATTTGATCATTTTTACAATTTGTAACAAAATAGTCTATGCCGATAACAAATTCGGTGAACACATTGGATAGAACATAGTCCGACCATTTAAACTTAAGAAAATTAAAAACGACATTTAAACTTTATCGAAAAAACCAAAACCTAGATCTAGCCCTAAATCTAGCGGCGCTTTCGGTTCTGGCGTGGGAAACATGGATGCTACTGCTTCGTCACCTACGTCGGTCTCCGTCGTCGAAAGTGTTGTCAGAGGTGGCGATGACAGTGGCCTTGAGGAACTTGCATGCCTCTGGTTAGCCGCTCTTGCCAGAGTGTGTTGGGGTTTGATCTAGCGGTGCCGAAAGGACGCCCTGAAGGCTGCTTGCATGTCATGCCACTGTGTCTCTTGCCATTCGTCATCGCCATCCTCATCCCGCTCCTCCGGTGCCGGGGCCGGTGCTTCGGTAGGCTTTTCGTCGTTGTCATCGGACAGCTCGTCATCCGACGTAAACCACTCTGCATGAGGTGACGACATGCCGGCAGAGAGGAAGAAGCTGCCAAGACGTGTGTTGTACTCCGCGTCCAACACGTCGGTCCCATACGTTGACGACATGGAGTAGAGGGGGTCGGTTCGCTGCTCCCACGACATGGTCCTCCACTCATTCCTGATGTAGTCAAGTCGCGCCTGCCCGCTGAGCCGCGACGCCACTGGGACCTTGACGATGTTCACCACCCACCCGTCTAGTAGGTGACGACCGTCTGATACTAGGATGTTTTGGCGCAGGTGGTGTTGCGGCTCCTGGACCGTCATCAGAGGTGGAGGTGCGCGGGAGGAGCTGGCCTGCTACGTGGGGTCGTGATACGCCTCAAACGTATCTATAATTTCTGATGTTCCATGTTGATATTATACCAATTGTTACATGTTTTATATACACTTCATAGCATTTTTATGCATTTTCTGGGACTAACCTATTAACAAGATGCCACAGTGCCAGTTCCTGTTTTCTGCTGTTTTTGTATTCCAGAAAAGCTAGTCTGGAAATATTCTCGGAATTGGACGAAACTTGGACAGAACCTCCTATTTTCCCAACACGAAGACGGAGTCCAGAGGAGACACGGAGGGGAGCCACGTGGCGCCCACACCATGGGGCCGCGCGGGCCCACCCCCAACCGCGCTGTGGGGTGGTGTGGGGCCCTCGTGGCTCCGCAGCCGCCGCCCTTTCGCCTATTTATTCCTCCCGACGCGAAAACCCTAAAGGCTCGAGCCATTATCCACGAAAAGTACCAGAGACGCCGCCGCCGTCAACCCTAGCTCGGGAGGGTTCAAAAGCTCTTCCCGGCACCCTGCCGGAGAGGGGAATCATCACCGAAGGGCTCTACATCACCATGCCTGCCTCCGGAGTGATGCGTGAGTAGTTCATCCTTGGACTACGGGTCCATGGCAGTAGCTAGATGGTTGTCTCTCCACTTTATGCTATCATGTTTAGATCTTGTGAGCTGCCTATCATGATCAAGATCATCTTATTGTAATGCTACATGTTGTGTTTGCTGGGATCCGATGAATATTGAATACTATGTCAAGTTGATTATCAATCTATCTTATATGTTATTTATGATCTTGCATGCTTTCCGTTACTAGTAGATGCTTTGGCCAAGTAGATGCTTGTAACTCCAAGAGTGAGTATTTATGCTAGATAGTGGGTTCATGCCTCCGGTAATCTGGGAGAGTGACAATAACTTCTAAGATTGTGGATGTGTTGTTGCCACTAGGGATAAAATAACCGATGCTTAGCTTAAGGGTACGCCGTTAGGTCTAATGCATTTGTTTACTTTACGCACATTACTTAATGCAATTATCCGTTGCTTGCAACTTAATACCAACGGGGAACTCGGTATGACAACCTGGCGGTGGATTATTAGTCATAGACGCTGTTGGATAACGGTCTATGTATTTTGTCGTAATGCCCACATGAATATCATAGTAATCATCATGTCATATATATGCATTGTTATGCGCTCAATATTTTGTCAATTGCCCAGCTGTAATTTGTTCACCCAACATGTTAGTTATCTGTTATGGAGAGACACCACTAGTGAACTGTGGACCCCGGTCCATTCTTTTACACTGATAATACAACCAACTGCAAACACTGTTCCTTTTCATTCTCTACAATTTACTACTGTTTTCCACACCATACGTTTAATCCTTTGTTTTCAGCAAGCCGGTGAGATTGACAACCTCACTGTTTCGTTGGGGCAAAGTAGTTTGATTGTGTTGACAACCTCACGTTGCAAGCCGGATTCCCTGGTGCTGCGCCGTGCCAAATTCCGCCACCAACAACCTTCCGAAGCGATTTCTTGCTCCTACTGGTTCGATTAAACCTTGGTTTCATACTGAGGGAAAACTAATTCTATACTGCATCATACCTTCCTCTTGGGGTCTCCCAGCGAACGTGTGATCCACGCAATCAAGCATATTTTCTGGCGCCGTTGCCGGGGAGCAGAAGCACTTCGGTTCAGCAATCTCCTTGCCTTCCTTCCACACGCCATATTTTCTGACGCCATATTGGGAAGCAAGAGGATTTCTGCAAGGGGAGTTTCACGCTTCCAATCTCTTTACTTTGTTATTGTCTTGCTTAGTTTATTTTTATTTAGTCTTGTTTGCTTTATTTATCAAAAACACAAAAAAATTAGTTACTTTTATTTTCAAGTTGTTATCTTTCTGTTTTGTTTTAATTTTGCTAAAATGAGTACCCCTGAAATTGAAGTTCGGTCCTTTAAGCAACAAGGTGGAGAAAGTTTAAAAGATGCTTGGTATAGGATCAGTGATGCTCACCGTAGATGTGCTAAAAAATATTCTACCATGATCCTTCTTAGAAATTTTTATGTTGGTATCACTAGTTGGTATCGGTATGTTCTAGATACTCTGACAGGAGGCAACTTTCTGGGGACTCCTGCTTTGGAAGCACGTAATATAATCGAAAGTTTGGTAGGAACACCACTTATTAATGATCTTAAAATTGAGACTACTTTGGAAGATGTTATAAAAAAATTGGAGTCCATGGAGAAAAACTTGCCGGATTTGCTTGGTAGTTCTAGCAAAGTTAATGAATCACTTGGAGATCTTAATAAAAGAATTGCTATTTTAGAAGCTAGCACTGGCCATGATAACCAAAACTTCAGGATAGGTGAATTAGAGGATACTCTAAGTTCAACTTTCTCCTCTATCAAGTTTAAAAAGCAGAAAGCTTTTGTGGGGAAAGAGCAAAAATTCATGTATGTTCGAAAAGTGCCTCAACCAAAACCCCCTAATGTGCTTAAAACTGATAAAATTGAGGGTGAATCACATAATGAATTATTTAAATTTGCTTCCCAAGAATTACCTGAACCAAAAATGCCTATTGTTACAAGCTGTGTTTTTGAGGAAGTTTTTGATGATGTTGATGCTCATCGCTTGGAAACACTTGATTCTTACTTTCTGCGCCTAGCTGAAAGGCGTTAAAGAAAAGCGCTTATGGGAGACAACCCATTATTTTATTTCTGCAATTTTTCTTTTTTGAGTCAAGGAGTTGTTTACTTCTGTAACAATTCCTTTGTATCTTTATTTTATCGCATTGTTGTGCCAAGTATTGCCTCTAATAGGAAGATGATGCTAGATTTGGATTTCTGCGCAGGAACAGATTTCTGCTGTTCACCGTTTTAATTCTGTAAAATCACAGAAAAATTATTTAAATCTGAAATTTTTGTGCGTGATCCTCAGATATGTACGCATCTTTCGTTAGTTTAAAGTTTTTCGATCTGAGCAACGTAAGTGCCTCGAAAAAATTCGTCTTTGCGGACTGTTCTGTTTAGACAGATTCTGTCTTTTATTTTTCGCATTCTCTCTTTTACTAGTGTTGAGTGGAATTCTTTTTTAGGGTGAAGAGCTTCACATAACATCAGTGGCAGTAGCTAATGTTAAAAGTAACGGTCATGTTTGTGTCCTTATAGAACATGTGAGTTTTTGATTGTGCACTAACCCTCTAATGAGAATTACTTTGAGTTTGGTGTGGCGGAAGTTTTCAAGGGTCAAGAGAGAAGGATGATATAATGTGATCAAGAAGAGTGAAGAGCTTAAGCTTGGGGATGCTCCCATGGATCACCCCAGCAAATTTCAAGAAGACTCAAGCGTCTAAGCTTGGGGATGCCGGCATCCCCTTCTTCATCAGCAACTTATCAGGTCATCTCTAGTGAAACTATATTTTAATTCTTTCACATCATATGTGCTTTACTTGGAGCGTCTGTGTGCTTTTATTTTCAGTATTTTATTTTTCGTATGGTCAACTTGATTGGACCCCAGCATTCTTGATTGGGAGAGAGACACGCTCCGCTTTTTCATATGAATACTCCTATTCTTCACTTATACTTGTTGAGTATTCTTGTCTAGCTATTGCTATGCTTTTAGCTCCTGTTTTTCATGCATCTCTTATTCAGAGCTGTTAGTTCTTTTAAAGAAAGTACTCTCTTGCTTCACTTATAATTGTTTGGAGAGTTTATGTTGAAATAAATTGATTGGTGTTTGGTTGGAACAGAAAATGTTGCATGTGGTAGATGGTATAATGGAAAAAGCTTACATATTCTTGTAGATCGCTGTATTGGATAATTTGATACTTGTCAATTGTTTTGAGTTATCAAGTAGTTCATGATTAAGCTTTTGTATCATGTAGTTAAAACCTATTAATGAAGAACTACCGTAAAGCTCGTTGAAATTTGGTTTGCATGTTTGGTATCTCTAAGGTCTAGATATTTTCTAGTAAAAGGGTTTGGTTAACAAGGAAGACAGTGTAGAGTCTTATAATGCTTGCAATATGTTTTCATATAAGCCTTGCTGTGTCGGTTGATATCCTGTGTTTGCTTCAAATAACCTTGCTAGCCTAAACTCTGTACTGAGAGGGAATGCTTCTCGTGCATCCAAAACCTTGAGCCAAATCCATGCCATCTGTGTCCACCATAACTACCTATATGTGGTATTTTCTTGCCATTCCAAGTAAATTTTTCATGTGCTACCTTTAAATTATTCAAAATTGTTATTATTCCTTTTTGTGTCAATGTTTACTAGCTCATGAGGAAGTAGTGGGTTATTCTTTATTCGACTTGTCAAACAGACTTTACACCTGGACTAGTGGCATATACATCCGCTTATCCAATAATTTTGCAAAAAGAGCTGGCAAATGGGTGCCCAGTCCCAATTAATTACAACTTTAACCGCTTAATTCTCTTCACATTTTTGCCCTGATTTATCAGTAAGCAATGACAAACAGTGAAATACCTGCATGTGTAAACAAAAGAGAAGAGGGATGATCTGCCTTGCTGGTAGAAATAACGTCCTTCATGGGAGCCGCTCTTAAAAGTCTGTTTGATAGGGAGAATACTGTTTTCATCCGCTACCATTCGTTGACAATTAACAAACACCTCTCAAAACTAGACACTCCTCCATGGTATGTGATTGATGGTAGGCACCCGAGGATTCGGTTAGCCATGGCTTGTGTTAGCAAAGGTTGGGAGGAGTGTCAAATATTTTATGCAATCTCTATATGTTTTTCAAAACTTAAAAAGCTCTAGCACATGATTTAATCCCTGCTTCCCTCTGCGAAGGGCCTTTCTTTTACTTTTATGTTGAGTCAGTTTACCTACTTCTTTCTATCTTAGAAGCAAACACTAGTGTCAACTTTGGTGCAACAATTTTTATATGCTCATATATTGCACTTATTATATGCTTTGTGTTGACAAATATCCATGAGATATATATGTTGAAAGTTGAAAGCAATTGCTGAAACTTAAATCTTCCTTTGTGTTGGTTAAATACCTTTTGCTTAGAATCTATTGCTTTATGAGTTAACTCTTATGCAAAACTCCTTGATGCTTGTCTCGAAAGTACTATTCATGAAAAGTTTTTGCTTATATGATTCAGTTGTTTGCTCATTATCTACTTGCTAGCAAACTATAGACCATTGACCTGGATCACTTCATTCATAACATGTGCTTTACAGTATTATTTGATCAAGATTATGATTGTAGCATGTCACCTCAGAAATTATTTTGTTTTTATCGTTTTACCTACTCGAGGACGAGTAGAACTAAGCTTGGGGATGCTTGATACGTCTCAAACGTATCTATAATTTCTGATGTTCCATGTTGATATTATACCAATTGTTACATGTTTTATATACACTTCATAGCATTTTTATGCATTTTCTGGGACTAACCTATTAACAAGATGCCACAGTGCCAGTTCCTGTTTTCTGCTGTTTTTGTATTCCAGAAAAGCTAGTCTGGAAATATTCTCGGAATTGGACGAAACTTGGACAGAACCTCCTATTTTTCCAACACGAAGACGGAGTCCAGAGGAGACACGGAGGGGAGCCACGTGGCGCCCACACCATGGGGCCGCGCGGGCCCACCCCCAACCGCGTGGGGTGGTGTGGGGCCCTCGTGGCTCCGCAGCCGCCGCCCTTTCGCCTATTTATTCCTCCCGACGCGAAAACCCTAGAACCCGAGCCATTATCCACGAAAAGTTCCAGAGACGCCGCCGCCGTCAACCCTAGCTCGGGAGGGTTCAGAAGCTCTTCCCGGCACCCTGCCGGAGAGGGGAATCATCACCGGAGGGCTCTACATCACCATGCCTGCCTCCGGAGTGATGCGTGAGTAGTTCATCCTTGGACTACGGGTCCATGGCAGTAGCTAGATGGTTGTCTCTCCACTTTATGCTATCATGTTTAGATCTTGTGAGCTGCCTATCATGATCAAGATCATCTTATTGTAATGCTACATGTTGTGTTTGCTGGGATCCGATGAATATTGAATACTATGTCAAGTTGATTATCAATCTATCTTATATGTTATTTATGATCTTGCATGCTTTCCGTTACTAGTAGATGCTTTGGCCAAGTAGATGCTTGTAACTCCAAGAGTGAGTATTTATGCTAGATAGTGGGTTCATGCCTCCGGTAATCTGGGAGAGTGACAATAACTTCTAAGATTGTGGATGTGCTGTTGCCACTAGGGATAAAATAACCGATGCTTAGCTTAAGGGTACGCCGTTAGGTCTAATGCATTTGTTTACTTTACGCACATTACTTAATGCAATTATCCGTTGCTTGCAACTTAATACCAACGGGGAACTCGGTATGACAACCTGGCGGTGGATTATTAGTCATAGACTGTTGGATAACGGTCTATGTATTTTGTCGTAATGCCCACATGAATATCATAGTAATCATCATGTCATATATATGCATTGTTATGCGCTCAATATTTTGTCAATTGCCCAGCTGTAATTTGTTCACCCAGCATGTTAGTTATCTGTTATGGAGAGACACCACTAGTGAACTGTGGACCCCGGTCCATTCTTTTACACTGATAATACAACCAACTGCAAACACTGTTCCTTTTCATTCTCTGCAATTTACTACTGTTTTCCACACCATACGTTTAATCCTTTGTTTTCAGCAAGCCGGTGAGATTGACAACCTCACTGTTTCGTTGGGGCAAAGTAGTTTGATTGTGTTGTGTGCAGATTCCACGTTGGCGCCGGATTCCCTGGTGCTGCGCCGTGCCATATTCCGCCACCAACAACCTTCCGAAGCGATTTCTTGCTCCTACTGGTTCGATTAAACCTTGGTTTCATACTGAGGGAAAACTGCTTCTATACTGGATCATACTTTCCTCTTGGGGTCTCCCAGCGAACGTGTGATCCACGCAATCAGGTCACCGGGCAAGTAGGACGGCATAGTATATGACAGAGGTGGTGGCGCTCGGTACGAGTAGGCCTGCTCGAGGCGGCACACGGGGAAGAGCTGCTCCTCGCGACGCATCTCGCGGCGCCACGCCTCGTTCAGCTACCGGTCCTTGTTCTGCAGGCGAAGTTGCTCAAGTTGCTCGCGGCAGTGCTCGTTGCGGCGACGCGCATGGTACGCGGATAGTGCAGCGCGGCGAAGGTTGCGTTCTATCTGCTCATCAGGGCTTACCTCGCCGCTCACCTTGCGGCCAGGCATGCTGGGTGGTGAATCTGCTGGCGGTGGGACTTGGGAGAGGGAGAGCGGGCAATGGACTGTGTGGGGAGAGGAGAGGCGTGTCGTGTGCCGTTTTAAAGCCGGCCGGAGGAGCGGAGTTGGGTATCGCCCATTAACTCGAGCACCGGTTCCCCTGGCATGCATTGACGCCGACTACACGTGTTCAGTCACTGTCTGGGGGAGCCGCTATGACGTCAACACATGGAAGGCGCGGCTTGACGCGTCACGTCGTTCTGCATCTGCCAGGGGAACCGTTGCGCCATTAAACCATAAATATTGGTCGCAGTAACTTAACCGGCGTTGTGTCAATAACAAGGGGGTCCCGTCTGAGGGCTTGTCCAGGCGATGTAAGGCGCCCCCGAGCAGGCCACCAAGTTTGAAGGGTGGGTCGAGGGTGCTGGACAAAACGCCCGGACACCCTGAGGGTGCTGATGTGAGTGTTTTTTTTTTTGCGTCCGGACCCATTAGACCTTTGGTGGGTGGGGGGTCGTTTAGCAGGTGCCAGTGGAGATGTTATTATCTGTCGGAAAGTGTCTTTGGCTCTCGATCTCCAGTGATACTGCTAGTTTAAAAAAATTGAAAAAAATATTTACGAGTTTCAATACAAAAATCCTCGATGTAGTTAATGCTACACAATAAATGAAAAAATCTGATAAATTTGGAGATTTGAAAAAATGTATATTCAGATCCACACTTTTATCATTTTTGTGTAGACTAGTATACAAATTATTTGAAGGTGATTTTTGCACGTTCGTTGAATATACTATAGGCTACATTTAGATTTTTTTTTTCAAAATTGTTTGAAACTTGTAAATATTGTTTTCAGTTCAGCTTGAGAGCACGAATTCTCCTCTCTTTTATCTGTTTTCTTTGTTAGAGCATCTCTAGCAGATGCTGGATAAGCCCCTCGGCCCGGAAAACTCCGGCCGAATTGGGGGGTGGGCTGGTTTTCTATCCAGAACAGATACTGGATAATGGGCCACCCAGAAAAATTTATCCGGGCCGCCGAATAAGCGGTGGCTCGGGCGCTATATATATAGCCGGGAGGGCTCGATACGGTACGAAATACGAAACCCTCCGCCGCACCGAGCCTCCAGCCGCCGCAACCCTAGCGGAGCTACGGCGAGCAATCCACCGAGCATCGCCACTCCTCTCCCCTTCCCACCTTCAGATCCATGGTCGGCAGCAGCCTGCCCAGCTCCAGCGGGCGCGGAGGAGGCGGCGAGCCACCAGAAGACGAAGAGGCGCGGAGGACCACGTGTGTCCGCTCGGAGGCTGCGCGCAAGCGCGACTCCCACAAGGCCCGCCGCTGGGAGCAGCTCGTCCCGGCGAGGACGCACGACGTGGAGGCGGGCAGCTCCTCGGGTGGCTGATACGTCTCAAACGTATCTATAATTTTTGATGTTTCATGCATGTTTTATAACAATTGCTACATGTTTTATATACACTTTATATCATTTTGATGCATTTTCTGGGACTAACCTATTAATAAGATGCCACAGTGCCAGTTCCTGTTTTCTGCTGTCTTTTTGTTTCAGAAAAGCTAGTTAGGAAATATTCTCGGAATTAGACGAAAATTAACGGGGATGAGTTTTACACCGACACGAAGACGAAGTCCGAAGGGCGAACGAAGAAGCGACCCAGGGGGCCCAGACGCCACCTCGGCGCGGCAGAAGGTGGGGCCGGGCCGGGGGTCGTCTGGCCGCCTCGGGTGGCCCCTCGCGCCGCCCTTTCGCCTATATATTCACCTCCTCCCGAAAACCCTAAATACCCGAGCATTATTCCACGAAAAATTCCGTCTCCGCCGCCGTTGTCAACCCTAGTTCGGGAGGGTTCTGAAGCTCTTCCCGACACCCTGCCGGAGGAGAAGATCATCGCCGGAGGGCTCTACATCACCATGCCCGCCTCCGGACAGATGCGTGAGTAGTTCATCCTTGAACTACGGGTCCATAGCAGTAGCTAGATGGTTGTCTCTCCACTTTGTGCTATCATGTTTAGATCTTGTGAGCTGCCTAACATGATCAAGATCATCTTATTGTAATGCTACATGTTGTGTTTGCTGGGATCCGATGAATTGTGAAGTTATGATCAAGTTGTTTATCTATTTATCTACTGTTTTATTTATATTCTTGCATGCTCTCCGATGCTAGTAGATGCTTTGGCCAAGTAGATGTTAGTGTCTCCAAGAGGGAGTATTTATACTAGATAGTGGGTTCATACCTCCAGTAATCTGGGCTCGAGCGACAGAAACGACTAAGGTTATGGATGTGTTGTTGCCACTAGGGAGAAAATAACTTTGCTTTGCTTATATGCGTTACTTATATGTCTCATGCATTGTTTACATTGCACACTATGCTTAATGCAATTATCCGTTGCTTGCAACTTAATACTCGCGAGAGACACGGATGTTATCTCGGGAGTGGATTATTAGTCATTGATGCAGCTGGTAAGCGGTCTATGTAAAATGTTGTAATGCCCAATAAATACTACATTGAACATCTTGTCATAATATGCATTGTCATGCTCTTACCATTTGTCAATTGCCCAGCTGTAATTTGTTTACCCAACATGCATGCTATCTTTTATGGAGAGACACCACTAGTGAACTGTGGACCCCGGTCCAGTCTTTTACACTGATAAAAACACCGTTTCCACCACGTTCTACAATCACTTGTTCGTTGTTCCTTTTTGCATTTATAATTATTCACACCATACGTTTAATCATTTGTTTTCAGCAAGCCAGAGAGATTGACATCCTTCCTGTTTCGTTGGGGCAAAGTACTTTGATTGTGTTGTGTGTAGGTCCGCGTCAACAGCATTTCAACGGCGCTGTTGTTGACACCGTGTTGAAGCTCTTCCACCTCCTACTGGTTCAATAACCATGGTAGATTTCAAGGGAAATTTGTTGTTGCACTACTTCATACCTTTCTCTTGGGGTCTCCCAACGAACGTCTGTCTTCACGTCATCAGTGGCCGGAGGAGGAAGGCGCCGGAGCCGGAGGAGGAGGAGTTCCCTGACGACTACCGCCTCCCGCCGGTGCTACCAATTCTGGAGAACGGGTGCGTCGTCACCGTTGGTAAGCGCGGCTCCGGTGCCTGCCACTTGGACGTCCTCCCCGACGACATCCTGTCGGCGTGGAGGCGCACCAACAACGCCGACGCCGAGCTCACGGCCGCAATGGCGGCGTGGGAGGCAGGCGCTCCCGGTGCCGCGGCCCGCCTGCAAGCGGCAATGGATGATCACGAGCTCGCTTGGGCGGTGCGCCACCTCGTCGAGAAGGAGGATCTCGACATCGACCCGTAGCTCGCCGGCCGGAGGAGATCGCCGCCGCATCTACATCGACAAGTAGATCGCCGCGGCTTTAGGGTTTCAATTGCTGTTCTAGTTAGTTTATTTTCAGTTCCAGTGTAGTTTAATTTCAGTTCTATTGTAGTTTCGATCTCCGTTCTAGCTA
The DNA here is from genome assembly GCA_947311845.1 of Poa pratensis. Taxonomy (NCBI): domain Eukaryota; kingdom Viridiplantae; phylum Streptophyta; class Magnoliopsida; order Poales; family Poaceae; genus Poa; species Poa pratensis. Next base: position 22,617,439 of record CAMZMU010000117.1, read on the forward strand.
TGTAAAATTTCTCGCGCGAACTTTTAACTTCCTTTCCGTTTGAATATCCAGTACGTTTTACTGTATCTGTTCTGCCTGAGCACATCTCATACCGGATAATCAGTTTCCTGCAAACCGAATATGATTTATCCGGTACGAGATTATCCAGCATATGTTAGACATGCTCTTAGGACATACTACTTGTTTGTTGGTATTGTATGCTCCTCTGTCCTTGCAACCAAGGTACTCTTGGTCATCAGTCATCAATATGCACCGTTGACGCGCCAGTGATGCTTTCCACTGGACTACTGCTTATTTGACTCTCAGAGAGAATGCATTGGTGATTCTTCAGTTAATCGAAGGATCAAACTCGTATTCAGTGAAGAACTAATGCATATTAGTTAGTACTACACTGTCGAACGTGGCCTTGTACTTACAACATTTTTTTTTGCGAAACACAGTACAAACGCAGACGCTCATATAAGCGTACACACTCACCTCTATGAACACACACGCAAACCTTACCCATATGAGCACCTCGAAATACTGAGTCGGTGGGTTGATTCTTGAGATTGACGAAGTCACCATAGACGTCTCGCTGTCGATGGGAACGTCACCTCCCACTGAAAAATATTCCGCCTAAATGAGAAACACCAATGTCAAACCTGAGGTTTAAACTCTGGTGGGATAGGGGTACAACCACCCTCCTAACCATATTGCCACAACCAAGTTCTCGGTCTTGTACCTACTACATGTTCTACCAACAAAAGACCATTATCTCTGCACGAAATTGCCGTCACCATGTATACACTCTTTGGCGTTGCTTTGGTGCGTGTTGGGGCCGGATCGCCGTCAGCCGGTTGGTGGTGCAGCAAAAAATGGCGCGTATGGCTGTACATCGAGTGTAGGCAAAGGCAAGGTCGAGCTCCAGTGGATCCTACACCGGATCGATCGACCGATCCCCATCATTGGGACTGGGAGGTTGGCCAGAAAATTTGGGCATCGGCCGATCACAGCTCTGCCCCGGGCTTCCAGCCTTCCAACTTCCAACCAGTCTTAAGTTCAGGGCAGGCTATCATTACGTGTGTAATTAGACCCGGGCCTATAGCAGCCTAGCAATCATCCCCATGCATGAGCCACAATGATTTGATTTGGTTTGCTTAACATACCATTATCTCCCTGGGGGGCCCTGCCATGCTCATAATTCAAACCTAATTAGCTCGAAAAGCTTCCCATCCCCTCTGGGAAAAGACCTTAATAACTTGTTTCGGATTTTAGAAGCAATTTATCATTGGACTGTAGATGTCATTTTTTTGGTAGACCCTTCGGTAGATCTAGTGTCACTCTCTGCTACTTTGCTACAACACGCTACTTGTATCTGCATGCAGTTTACACACCAGGTGGAGAAATACAGGTCAAACGAGAAAAGGAAACAAATGTGACCCTCTACCTGCTCCCGAAATTCAGATAAACCCCTCACACACTGGTAGAAAAAGGGCCTGTGGTCCCGGTTCGGCTGGGCCATCAGTCCCGGTTGCCCAACCGGAACTGGCCAATCGGGACTAATGCTAGTCCCGGTTGGGCCACGAACCGGGACCAATGGGTGCCCACGTGGCCAGTTCTGGCTGGGCGTGGGGGGAGACTCACTGGTCCCGGTTCTTTTAAGAACCGGGACCAATGAGTGTTTTTTTTTTGTATTTAGGGTTTAGGGTCTCCCTCGCGCCGGTGCCCCCTCTCCCTCTCGCCGGTGCCCCCTCTCTCTCTCGCCGGTGCCTCCGTCGTCTCCCCCTTCTTCGCATCGCCGACGTGCTCTCCATCTCTCACTCGCCGGCATATCGAGGCCAAGCTTCGATATTTCTGTGCAGGTACTACTCGCCGGCTCATCTCTCACTCGCCGGCTCTCCATCTCGCACTCAATTCGATGCATGGTACTACATACAGCAATGAAGGAACCACTATTACACATCATCGTCATGAATATATTACACACAGCTCATTCGTCGTGCTTGGTCGAACATATTAAATGTACACACGAGTTTCATGCATATATACATCTCTTTTACACTCCCATTTTAACCGGCCCATAGTATTCTCCCTTTGGATCTAGGACCTCTGCATCTAAGAATCCCGCAATTTCCTCTTGAATTGCGCATACGCGATCTTGTGGTAGAAGACCGTCCCGCAGCCGTTCGATCTAATTTAAAGAAGGGGTCAATATATATATATGAATGAAACTAAACACAATTGATGGCAATAAACTAAAATTGTGAATATTGTTTACGTACTTCAAGTTGTTCTAAGAACCGGCTCTTGGATCGCTCTTGGGTCGTCTGGCGAATGAACTCGCAAACGTAGTATCCACATAAATTATTCCCATGTTCCTGCCTCAAGCACTTTACGAGAACAGAGTTCAATCAAAATAATAATCAAGCATGATAATGGTATTGAAACTAAAATCAAAGAGATGCGCGGAATAATAATCAAGCATGATAACTTACACTTATTTGTTCAAATGTAAGCTTCGGCGCCCAAATACCCCTAGCCTTGGCGGTGAACCGTTTCCAAGCCCTGTCCGGCAAAGAAAATGAATAAAGAGTTATATATTAATTGCTTGCTACCAGGAATGAACGGAAAGTTGCCGATATAGTGCCATAATGATTGAAATTACCCTTGGAGGCATTCCTGCATGTCCGCCCACTCCTCAAGGGGTTTACGTTTCGAGTCCATGACAAGTACTACTCCTTTGTCAGGTTTAATGATTAGCAGAATAAAGTGGAAGCTGCGCACGCATAAGTCATCAATTATACACTTAACATCGAGTAAGCGAAATAGAATGTGTACAAGACAGTAACACTCACCCGTAGTTGTAAGGAAATAGTATTTCCCTTTTGGTTTCGTTAAACCTTAACGCCCTTACCAAGTTATCCTCTGTGTCGTTGTAATGACGTTTGAGAGATACTTGATGAATGTAGTATGGGTCAATGAACCCAATGTCATAGATTTGTCCTCTTTTGCATTGGAGAATCTTCATTCTGCATAATTAATATAGTGATGAGTAAGATTATACATGCAATGAACGAGCTGAGCTAGCTAGAGACTTAATTACAGAAATAATACTTACAGACAATAGGCACTGAGGATAGCTTTGTCGATGGCGTCTTGTTGGTATAACTGAAATAATTCAGGAAATTCAATCATTACCACGCCATTTCCATGCCCGTAATGCTCGTTTCTATAGGCCACGTAGATCCAGTTTGCCCCTTCCTCACAGGCTCGCATGTACCACTTATGCAATCTGCGCATTTTTGTTGGTAGATCGTTGACTAGCTCAGGTTTGACGAGACTATTCCCGTACTGGTATTGGTATGCTACTTCCTGGAACTCTTGTAATTGCGCTAAGTAGTCCGAATAGACATGCCATGAGCAGCGGCCGCTTCTCCGTATATTGCAACAAACTCAGGATCGATAGCGACATCACCTGTGCTCGACCCCTCGGCGGTATTGGAAAACACTTTGAGCGGGGGGCACGACTGGTTTTTCTGTTCTCCGAGCTGGGGAACTGATTTCCCGCTTGCACTACTACTCTTCGACCGCTCCTTATTTGCCTGAACCGACTTGCGAATCTGGCGGTCATAGTCTGGTGTCAGCCTTGGCGGGGGTTGTTCAAGGGTCTTCAGCATTTTGAAGACGGCGGCTTTTTCTGCTGGGGTGGAGGGGAACTCTGCCGCTTTCGGCTTCTTCAGGCTAGCCAACCACTCTTGATGTTGGGCATTTACGTCCGCGGCATTTTCCTCCACCGTACGGTCATAAGGTCTGATGGGAAGATTCTTATGAGGTACTTTTGGGAGGGGCGACCTTTTACGTTTCGGTGATCGCTTACCCCTCATAGTACCAGCGGTGGGCGGAGACGGCTGAGGCGGCGGCGGAGATGGCTGACGCGGCGGTGGAGACGGCTGCGCTGGAGACTGGTGAGGCGGTGAAGAGGACTGTTGCGCTGGAGAATGCTGAGGCGGTGAAGAGGACTGTTGCGCTGGAGACTGGTGAGGAGTCGATGGCCTTGGCTGCCAGTTTGGAAGCACGATGAATTCCTTTGGCCATAGAATGGTCCCTTTCTTGGCTTCTCCAAGTTCAAGCACCCCCATCTTCACCTGCAGGGTGTTCAGCTTCAGCTCCTCAAAATCTTTCATCACTTCATCCACCCCGACAACAGCGTAGCCATGTGGAACCAGAGAAATGGTAAGTTGGATTAGGTCCAATTGGTACGGCATAGCCGACCGCCACCTTCATGGTTAAGTTAAAAACTTTCACATGCAGCTCACAAGGTGTGCTCTCCGTGATATCATCCACTGGGTAGCGACGAAGTGGAGCCACCGTCACTGCATCATCAGTACCATCCTGGAGCTCCGTGGAAGCCACGCTGCTTTTCCGATTCGATGGGCCGCCGGTACCATCGCATGCAGCTTCTACCATGTGCCGCTGAGATTGGCCGCTAGTACCTTGCTGGCTAAGTGCGGCAATTTGATCCTTCTGCCGCTTTAATTCTTCTTCTATATTACGCAGCCGGTCTGCAGCAGCGCGTGCTTCCATTGCCTCCCTTTCCTTTCTCCTCTGATGGCTTCTTCAGGAAATTTCTTCCTGTGCTCGGGAATCGCAATTGTCTTGGGCTTGGAGCCTGGTACGCCTCGTGTTCGTCCGTCGTGTTCCTCATTCCCAAGGGCGCGTGTGAGCTCGTCATCCTCTCTATCGGGAATGAACCGTCCCTCTGCAACATCCTTTACTGCATTTCTAATGCCTTCGATGGGTAGTAGGGGATTATCTTTGTGTCTTCTGTTATATATGCACTTCCCTTCTGCGTCCAACGTGCCCCCATGCCCGTAAAACCAATTTCTTGCCCGTTCGATCCATGCGAGTGGCTCTGGAGTGATCCCTTTAGCCAGCAGGTCCGCCTCAAGTTTCTCCCACTTAGGCATGCTAAAGGCGTAGCCACCAGGCCCCATAGTATGGTGGTAGATCTTTTTAGCAGCATTTGCCTTATTTTTTGCAGACTTTTCCTGAGCTTCCTCCGATTTCTTGTACGCCACAAATTCTTCCCAGTCGTCCCTTATCTTCTCATACCCTTTATCGAAGTCCGGAGTCTTATTTTTCTGGACAAACTCGCTGTTCAATCTTTTCTTCCAGTTCTTGAATAGCTCGGCCATCTTCTTAAGAGCCCAGTCCCTGACTTTTTGCTCCATGTTTTTCCGGGCAATCTTTTCTGCCTCATTTGGATCCTCCTCATCTGGATCCACCTCTGGCGCCGGCAGGGTGAAATTAAGCATGAGCTTTCTCCAAAGTCTTTCTTTGCCCACCTCGCCGACATATCTTACTCCTCCCTCCTTTGGCTCATGCCATTCTCGAACGGTGATCGGGATGTAGTCCCTAACAAGAACTCCGCATTGCTTTACCATTTTATTTTTAACATCAGGGGGAGCAGTCGGTGTGCCGTCTTCAGCGACTTTTTCGATCCTGTACCTTTCTGGTCGCCCAACTTTTTGGCTGGGCCTCGTTTTGTCCTTACAGAAGATTTGCTCGATCCGGAGGGCTAAAAGAAGAAAGAGCGTTAATATATGTATATAGACAGCAGAGGCTTAATTAATACAATCTTCGGCTTCATTAATATATGTATATGCACCTCGCCGAGTTTGCAACATTTAATGTTCCACCGGAGCCTTCGGCTTCTCCCTCGTCGGCTTCTCCCTCACCCCAGCCGTCGGGTTCTACCTCACCGGAGCCGTCTCTTCGGTTGAGAGACTCATCTCCCTCACCAGAGTTGTTCAGAAACTGCGAGGTGACATCGCCAACATCTTCCGGCCCGCGGATTATATCCTCGAGGATGTTTTCCTGATTTTCGTCTCGTTCCATAGTTTCTGCAAATTAAGAACAATGCACAAAACTTTAGTTGGGTAACTTTGCATACAAATGTGAATCGGATATGTGAATGCAAAGTTAAATTTGCTAATTTTGCTAACACCTTAATTTGCTAATTTTGCTAACACATAAATTTTGCTAACACTTTAAATATTCTTGCCTTGTTCGTCGGAAAACAGATCTTGTTCTTCAACTAAAGCGGGGTCAACTTCCGAACCACGATCTACCGGGAAGAACAAATACTGGAAAAGAACATAATCAATACATGGCATTGATGCAATGCGCAATATGTATGCATGATCAATTTAATGCATTGACATGGAACTCTAAATCATGTTTGAAATGTTATTAGAGGTCAAATTGCAATTATGAGCATTTAGTTAAATTACTTCCATAATTAAAGAAAATGCATTTAAGTTATTCCCAAATATTCACCAAATTTAAATGTTCCAAATTATTTGTATGTTGACATAATTGGTTAACATTTATTTTTCTGAGAATTTTGATATATTATTCATATTTTTCTGATAAACAGATCAAAAGTTATTGAATTTATAAGATTTAATCAATTTCTGGAATTAATTTAGCTGGCTGGGTCCCACCTGTCAGTTATTTAATAATTACCGAAAACATTTTCAAAAAGAATAAAACCCTGACAGGCCGGGCCCACATGTCATCGACACAGGAGCACCCGGCGGCTCTGCTCCATCGAGGCTCGCCGGAGGAGGCCGAGTTAGGACGGGCGAGTGGGCGCGTTGGATGCGCGTGTGCACGGGAAGTCATTTAGGAGTGGCGCCGCCAGCGAATGGTCGCCGGAGCGACGGCTACGGCGCGGCGGAGCGACGGCCGGCGACGAGCTTCAGCGCGTCGACGCTACAGAGCACAATAAATCGAACGGAGGGATGCTACGGCACCGTATGCTCACCAGGAATCCAATAGAGAGGACGGAGAGGCGGAGGAGCACGGACGGCGTCGGAATCATGCTCGAAGCACGGCGGCCGGACTTGGAGAAGACGCGGCGGCTCGAGTTCGCACGAGTTAGACCAATGGGCGCGGCGCCGGCGTCGAAGGCGCGGCGGACGTCGACGGCGGTGGCGTGGGGCGTCGAGGGCGCGTCGAGGGCGAGGTCGGGCAGCCTGACGGCGACGATTTTGCTCCGGCGCGCCCACGTGTGAAAGTTGAGGATTTGGGGATGAAATGAGAAAGGAGAAGGGGCAGACAGATATACCAGCACTCATTGGTCCCGGTTCCAGAGAACCGGGACCAATGCCTTTTTGGTCCCGGTTCGTGGGAGGAACCGGGACCAATGAGTTGGTCAGTTAATGCCAGATTCGCGTGGCGCGTCCATGGACTCATTGGTCCCGGTTCTTCGTATAAACCGGGACCAAAGAGTCCTTTTTCAAAATTATTTCGAACTTTTCAGTTCTGAAATATTGTTTCCCGCCTTTTTTTTCTTATTTAGGTGTTTGAATATGAATTTCAAATGGTTTTGAATCTGAAAAGACTTTCAACATGAAAAGTGTTTAAATTTGAATAAATAATCCAAAACCATTTTCTATGTTTTCAAATTACTTATCTAAATATCGTTTTTTGTTTTTCGTTTGTCAAAAATGACATTTTTTGTGAAGCAAGTACAACAAATATGGTGCAAAATGGCACCCATCCAATTATCACACAAAGTAGACCATATTTTATGGATAATCCACAAATATTGGTAATTTTCTCGGTTTCTAGCTAATTTCGCCTACTTAAACGACTTTATGCCTATTTTTCGAAGGTAATTCAAATTTGAACTACAAGTGTGTGATAGTTTGTTCTGAATTTTTTTCAAAAATGATTTTAAGGTGCACAAGTAGTGGTTATATCACAGAACCGTCGATAGTTTTGGATAATTCGACCCATTACAATGAATAGTAACGGCGGCCATTTTGACCTTTTTTAAAAAAAGTCAAAGAAAGTGAAAAATACTCAAAAAATGAAATCCTTTGGCATGGAGTACTTTCATGTGTACTAGTTGGTAGGATAAATGATAAACTTGAGTTTTGACATAGTTTACAAAAAACTTCTTCATAGACTTGGAAATGCAGAGATAAAGAATATATTTTACACGATCGTCGTCTTAGCTAGACCAGAAGTAGTTAATGACAACAATCTTGGGTACATAGACGAACCATAGGTTAGTCATACTCCTGCCTAGGCCTATAATACTCGTCCTCGTAGTCGTCGTAGTCGCCGCCGTCGTCGTCGCTGTCGTCGGGCGGCGCTCGCCTGGACTGGAAGTGAGGGTAGCGCAGGCGGGGTTATCGCCGGCCGTGATGTAGTTCATGACGCTCTGGAGTCTGGCTGCTCCACCACAGCCGACGGCTGGCCTCGTTGAAGTTCGAAGGAGGCGGGCCGTCCTCCTCGTACCTGGCGAGCGCCCTCTCACGCCGATTGATGAAGAAGGCGTCCCAAGTCGGGCGGTAGTCGGGATGCCAGCGGGGATCCATCCGCTGCTCCGAAGTGAGCTCGAGGTAGTAGTGGTTCGTGATGGCCGCCCGGCGCGCCAAACCTTGAGGGACATGAGGGACCGGCATGCCTCCGGTGCTCAGCCTCCAGCCGGCGGGGACGTCGTAGCCGGGCGGGCAGGGGTAGTTCGAGGCGCAAAGCGCCTCCGACTCCGAGTAGGTTAGAGTGGGTACGGTGGAAGCCATGGGAGAGTGATAAGGTTGCAGATATGAGTTTAGATGTGCTATGCCAATGGAGGCCATGCATGACTACATATATATAGTGAGAATCCCACCAATAAGGAAGAAGCACACGGATCGTGTGTTTCTTTCGAGCGCTTGTGAGCCGTTGGATCAGGGTGTGTTTCTTTTGAAGGCTTGTGAGCTGTTGGATATCACTTTGTGAGCCACCACCCGGGACTAAAGGGAATCCCACCAATAAGGAAGAAGCACACGGACCGTGTGTTTCTTTCAAGCGCTTGTGAGACGTTGGATCAGGGGTGTGTTTCTTTTGAGGGACTGTGAGCTGTTGGATCAGCAGTATCACGACCACTTCGTGAGCCACATGACCCGGTTGGTGTTACCAACCGGGACTAAAGAAGCACACGTACCCTATATATAGCCCCCCTCCCGGACATGTTCAGCACTCAGTGTCTACTCGTTGTAGTTCATTTTGGCAGTACACGGGTAGCAGAGAGCAAGATTTCTGAGAGGCAGGAGTTCCTAGAGCGGACGCTGAAGGTGAACCCTCCCCTCGGTCGGATCCAAGCAGTGGCAACACGCTCTGATGATTAGCAACATCCCCAACACTTGTTGCAAATCATCAGAGACATGTTGCCGCTGTTTGGATCGAAGGCCGATTTGCCGTCTCACGAGCCACCGGTGGGCTGACGGATGCAGGGGAAACCGTATGTTTTGTTCTATCTACAAAGCATTTTGGTATACAAAGCATTCGGATTCCCGTCATACAGCCAAACGGTGCATTTGATATGCAGTCACTCACGAGCCACCGTTGGGCTGTATGACGGGGAAACCGTGTGTTTTGGGCGTGTTTTTACCAAGGTGCTGCCCTCTCCCTCCCCTACCTAGGTGTTTGATCAAATTCCCCACTGATTTTTTCCGATCTCGGCGACGATGTCCTGATTGGTGGATGGTTCTTCATAGGGATCCTTCTCACGTGAGTATTGACCCTGTGATGGTTCCTGCTCTTTGGGTGCGCAGCGCCGGCCGCTCAGCACCCCGTGGCTTAGGAGTTAGGACCCGACAAAAGTTAGTGATATTATTCGTGATGTATTATGGTTAAATAAAAATGGACCCGAGCTATGTATTATGGTTTTCACCACATAAAGGTTTAATACATTACTACACATCACATAAAGGTTTAATACATTACATTGATTTACATAAATGCCATGAACCCTTCTTCGCGTATGTCCCTGGCCTATGATCGCTTCGGCCGTAACCATGGAGCATCTTCATTATTTAACGGGATGCTTGGGTCAGTTTTCACTGTGAAGGGCGGAATTTCATCAAACTTATCATAATCTGCTGACATGTCTGTCTTGTCCTCGACTCCCACGATATTTCTTTTCCCTGAAAGAACTATGTGACGCTTTGGCTCATCGTCTGATGTATTCGTTTGCTTATTTTTTCTTTTTTTCGGTCTGGAGGACATGTCCTTCACATAGAAAACCTGAGCCACATCGTCAAGCCAGTGAGAAGAAAAGCACTCAACAGAAATCATGCATGTGTCTAGCTAAGTACTCCGTATATATTATGTGGTATCTGTCTGGCTATGATTACCTGTGAGCAATGATTGGTACATAATCCAGAAAGTACAGATACATTTGTTGTGTGCCGCAGCTCATGTAGAGAAGTTCTCCTCAAATAGTCAATCATTATACAATCATTTGTTGTGGATAGAAGATGGGTGATTGTTTTCCAGGAGTATATAACAGCTGTAGAAGCACTGCAGTTTAGTCAGTACTAAGACCAGACGATACCTTTTATATACATAAGCATGAAATGAGTAGTTAGTTACAGGCTAGACATGTGAGATAAGTTGCTTTCATTTCAATACATGTAAGACCGGGGGCATCTCGACACCTGTGTACATGTAAGTTCTAAGCTCCAAAGGACTTTGCTTAAAACAATTAAAGGTTCCTTTCCTCCAAAATATTCTCTTTAATACTCTACCTTTTTGTGGTACATGTAGGATTCCACGCCTGTCTAGACATGACAGAATTGTGCAACAACAATATGCCACCAAACAGAGTTTAGTAGTGCCTTTTCAAGTCGGAAACCCCAAACGTAGGCCGAGCTATATGGCTCCCGCTTTTTAATTTTTTTGAAATCTGCACTTTTGAGCTTCCAAAAAATCGAAACAAAAATTCTGAGTGGAGATAATGTTGAGATCTATAGTTGTGCAAAATCTCAACAAAAAATTCGTAATATTTCGGCCTGGGCAAAAAAGACAAATCTGGCAAGTTTTCAAAATTTTGAATCTCGGCACTGTTCACTATTCAGAATTGCAGATTTGTCTTTTTTGTCCAGACCAAAATACTGTGAATTCTTCACTGATATTTTACACAATTATAGATCTCAACATTATCTTCACACTGAATTTTTTTTTTGATTTTTTGAACAAAGAAAAGTGCAGTTCAAAAACGAGAGCCATATAGCTCGGCCTCCATATCGCTGCACTCCTTTTCAAGTATGGTTTTTTCTTTACCTGGAAGACTGTGGAGGGAGCCCCCATGGTATTCTAGAGGATGGCCGAAATAAATATGCATAATTGATGATAGTAAGAATAGTCCTTATTAGAACTACCTTTTTGTGGTACATGTAGGATTCCATGCCTGTCTAGACATGACAAAATTATGCAACAACAATATGCTACCAAACAGAGTTTATAGTGCCTTTTCAAGTACGGTTTTTCTTTACCCGGAAGACCGTGGAGGGAGCCCCCATGTTATTCCAGAGGATAGCCGAAAGAAATAAGCATAATTGATGACAGTAAGAATAGTCCTTATTAGAACTAATACTTACCTCTACTATAGCTTCGTCCCATAATGTAAGATGTTACTACAACCAATATAGTCCTATAAAATATTACAGGGCCGAGGGAGTACATGACAAGAAAGTCACATGAAATACATGACAGTCAACAAAGATATCCTATTTCATACACTAAGGATCAACTCACACGCGCCACCAGATGTTGGAAAAAATAAATGTTTTTTTACCTTAAAAATAAATTGTTTGGGTTGATCTACAAACATAACATGTTTGTGCTTGATATTTATAGTTGCATTTGTACTCACAAACAATTGTTTCTATAACACCATCGTTAATATGGCAGTTAGGAAAAAAAGAAATAAATAACCGAACAGTAAATAAAATAGAAAAAACGAAAGGAAAAAAATATTTGGTATCGTCCGGACTTGAACCGGAGATCTTCAGCGTGTTAAACTGACGTGCTAACCATCTACACCACGACACCTCTTTATTTATACTAGTATCGTAGTATATTTAGTAGAATTTTTTTAGTTAGGCAAAAAAGAAAGAAATAAAGAAAAGTGAATAAAATACGAAAAATATTTGGCATCGTCCGGATTTGAACCGGAGATCTTCAGCGTGTTAAACTGACGTGCTAACCAGCTACACCACGACACCAGTTTATTCATACTAGTATCGTAGTATATTTAGCAGAATTTTTTTAGTTAGGCAAAAAAGAAAGAAATAAAGAAAAGTAAATAAAATACGAAAAATATTTGGCTTCGTCCGGATTTGAACCGGAGATCTTCAGCGTGTTAAACTGACGTGCTAACCAGCTACACCACGACACCAGTTTATTTTTAATGGTACCGTAATATATTTATAATTAAAACTTTTAGTTAGGGAAAAAAGTGCACAAAGCACGAAAAAATATTTGGCATCGTCCGGACTTGAACCGGAGATCTTCAGCGTGTGAAACTGACGTGCTAACCATCTACACCACGACACCTGTATATTCGTAATGTTACCTTAATATTTTTAATCGGTAAAACTTTTAGTTAGGTAAAAAAAGAAAGAAAGAAATAACAAACCGTAAACAAAATACAAAAAAAGCAGGGGAAAAACATTGGCATCTTCAGCTGGAACTGACGTCATAACCAACTATAGCATGACAAGTTTATATTTTTCAATCGTACTGTAAAAAATTTATTAATAAAAAATTTTAGTCGGCTGATTACCATGTCATCCTGGATCTCTCTTTTTCTATATATTCATGCTATGAGAAGCGCACACACGCGACGGCGATGACCATATATAGCTCGCGATGGAAAACAACATACCGTAAATCTTCCCTACTAAAAGTCACGGCTTAGAGATATTTTTTCTTATTTAATGGAGGAGTCAAAACAGGACTAGTCAATTCGTAGGCTTACTTTCGAGCTAGCACGAGCTGATTCTGTCTATGATTAGGCTAAAAACGTGTCAAAGTCCAAAGGCTAGGCCACTATAGCTCGATCATGATTGTTTACTCTCCTTCAAAAAAATGATGGGTTGTTCTGTCCGTAAACACAAAGCACCGCTATAATTTACAGAAGGAAAACGCAGTCCATAAATGAAGCGGATGAGACAAACATTACACAAAACCAAATCCAGATATTTCGATTGTAGCAAACCTAATCCGGCATGGAAATCCTCTGTCTGAAACTGCCCTAGGCACGTTTTCGGCAGCAGCATAAGAGAAGCAACAAAGAGAACAGAGAGCGACACGAGAGCCCATCCTGCCGAACTGCCGGCCGCCGCCCGGTTACCATTGCTTGAGGTGATACATCTTTTTTTTGAAGGGCACATACCTGGATATATTAATCACAGATCAAAGTACAAACGGAATACATCCAGATACGGGGCAGCTGTCCCCAAATTACAAAAAGGACCCTAACTAAAATGGAAATTACAACTAGGTCCTCAAGTGCTTGTCTGCACAGAGCAATCCGCCACTGCTCGCATCTCCGACGGCAGGCCACCGGAGAAGAAGAAGATCTGCAGTAGCTGTGTCGCCGACATGGATCTATAGAGGAGTAAACCTCGTCGAGGTCGCCTCAATATCCACCCAACGCGGACGCTGGGATCTTGCAGACGGCGAGAAGATGCATCGGCGGGAGCAACGCTCCGATCCAACACCGGCCGTCGGGTCGCCGGCGATAGCAAGCAAACCCGCATAAGCTCAGCTCCAGGAACAGCAAAAAAAGCAGAATCTGCCGCCACAGGCCCAACCACTTCTCCAAACCTCTTCTTCCTCCACCTCGGTAGCAAGAAAAGAAAGCAAGAAGCAGCAAAAATCCGATCTTATTTACCGCAAAGATCACCGAGATGACGATGCAGATCGTGTCCTCCATCCTCTGGAACTTGACGAACAGCATCATCTCCTCCGCTATACACCAGGAGCACCTCGGAAGCTCCGGCGTCACGAAACCAGCGGCTTCGCCAGATCCAGATCGAGTTCCATGAACCCCTCTCTATCTCTGTCCCTCGCCTCCACGGCCGGCCGAAGAAATAGCCAGAGAAACATCTCGCTGGATCAAGATCTGGCCAGAGGACGAGCTTATTGACGAAGACGGCGATGTCGCCCCCCTTGGCCACCCGCAGCACCTCGCCACCATAGCCAAGGACGAGCACATCGCAAATCGCCCGCGTCAGCGCCGGCGACACGCTTCGATACGGCATAAAGCCTACCTCCTATTCCATCTATTCGCCGGCCGGCAACGCCGCCGGAAAGCACGGAGGAAAGGGACGGCGACTGGCGACGGAAGTCGACTCTCAAAAGAGGAGAGCGGTGGAAGCGGTGGGGAAAAGTAACTTGAGGTGATACATCTTACTCTGACGGCAAGAATCATCGGTTCGGAAGCTCCTTTTCCGTTCTGTTGGAGATCGGCCAAGTGCTCCGGTTGGTGATCTCATCCTGCACAACAATCTGACAGCACAAGCGGCAAAATGCAGTTTGGTTGATGTAATAGTTGTGAAGCAAAAGCCAACGACTTGATAATGTTTCAGAGGAGACATGAAACCTATGGACTCAATATCCAAAAACAAAACATATGCACTAATGTTGTTCTTACCCATTTTTCAATTTCTTGGTTTCTGTTTTGTTCTTGGATACATGCGTGCAGTGCATGCATGGAGCATGCTGCAAATGTTGGTGCCGACTAATTAAACAACTGCAGACAGCTGGATAGCAAGTTGCACGCTTGGACACTGACCACACACCAGTTGCTCAAAAAATAGATGTGTTTATTTTGATACACTACGGAGAGACAAAAAAGATGATTGAAGTCGCTTGATGCCTGATATGAAGATCAATAAAACTCGAGGACATGCCTGCTTCCTTTTTCTCTTCTTTTAGCTTTGAGAATATTGACTCGCCATTCAATGGCTAGTAGCGAATGCGGTGGCAAATAGCAACACTCTGACCCGTACCGAATACCTACTCCTGGGACCCCATTGTATGTTCTTTCATTCTTCAATTCAGTAGCCTTTGGTTGTCGCGGCAACTGTATATTTCCTTTCAATTATGGAACAAGGAATATCTTCAATATGTGAATGTCCCATCAATTTCGTAGTGAGTTGATGGGTCCTGTGTATCTTTTAAAAAACAAAAACAAAAAGGGGTCCTGTGTATCATGATATGCTGAACAAAATCCACCAGTATATTACTTCAGCATATCGTCAGTATGCAACTCCGTTATCCTCATGTGATATTTTACAGTTGCAGAAACGAAAATAAGAGGAGCAGAAATCAAGATTTCGATGTTAAAGTAATCATCAGATGAAGGGAAAGTTAAGTGCCACATGGAAGCGAGGAGATTATCATTGCACTGGCAAACTCAAGAGAGAGATAACATCACTGCATCAGTCATCTAAGCTGAACTGTCATGTACAGATGTACTCATGTTGCAACAGTACTTCGGCAACTTTCTACAGAGTTAATAGTCGAGCATCACTCATCAACATGTTTCAGATATCTTAATCCTACCACTTTCGAATACAAATAAGCTATACTATCCTCTACAGAAGTACTTGGTTGCCCGGCGTCATTACTTACCATTAGAAAAATTTGGACACTACCAGTTGTGCTCTACACATTATCAATGCACAATAAGCCTCATATACTGAAATCTCTCTTGTTCTTCTCTTCGATTTCATCCGGTTTGATCACGTGCATGAGAATTGTCATTACAATCTTCAGGATCTCTTCTTCAGCATATGAAGTGGTAAACTGGACTGGTAAGTGCAGATATTGTTAGAAAGTACACGAGAGTTGTTAGAACAACCTTGTTGATTTAGCGAACCAGTGAATTAGAATGCTTAGACACGTCACAATTCTTGCAGATGTAAGTGGTAGACCTAGTCCGTATACATGCTGTTCATACATTAGTATTTGGCCTCTGGGAACACTAGGTGTAAATTGAAGAAAGCGAAAACAACTGAATGCTCATCGTTCCACTTGAGATAAAAGTCACCAAACCAAAGCAACTATTAATGTAGTTCTTTTTTGGACCATACACACATGAAGTGAAGTATGCTTCTAATGGCTTACCCCAAGGAAGAATTGGAAACTCCCATTTCTGCTTAGGAACTGAGATAACATACGCAGTAACCTTAAGAGAATAGAGACAGACAGTGTCAGGCGTAACTTTGTCACAGCTTTATCTAGTATCTCATCGATGTCAATGGAAATGCTGCATTCAGGGGACATACAAGAGTAGAGGCAGCAAGTGGACAGGCAAAGTTAAAAAGCCACGAGGTATCTTCAGTCTCATACAGAATATCCAAAATTTCCATGCACACATCCATATTTACAAGATCACCTAACTTTGATATTTCCCTGTCAGTCAAGAAGAAGATAGGCGGAATATCATTTGCAATTACGTAGTTACGTTTCACATAAACCAAGAAGTCCAGAACAATAAAGATCACAGGAACACCGCATATTCATGCTGTAATACTTTCATAAATCAGCAGAATAATGATAGTACTAAGCACTAACAGTTCATAACTTTATAGGATCGATAAAACAGATGGTGTTGTCATTCTGTGCATGTGTGCACCAAGAGGTAAAGACCTACAAAGAGAAAAGTGAACTGCTCTTGTGCTGTGAAAACTGAATGCAATAGGTTCTAATTCGAGTGAGTAGTCAATACTGACCAATTAGTCCACCTGTCGGCAGTGCAGTTTCTCATATAATGCATTGGCGAATATAATGGATATGGACCTTATAAGACTTCAGAGTTATGAGACGATACATGTTCATTACAAGCTATTAATTGAGTAAAAGGTACATAATTGTTCTAAAGGCTAAGACTTTCAAGTTATAGCACCTGCTCCTAATAACAGTGTTAACAATTGGAGTATTGGTCAGGGATTAGCAGATGAATTAAACAACTCAAATAACCTGAACTGAATGAGAAGCTCTTCCAGGTGTATGAAAGCAATGTTCGTACATCCAATGTTATAATCCAGTACCTATAGACCCCACAACAAACAAGTAGAGTATATAGCATCGGAGAAAATATGGCAACATAAGAAAACATTCAGTTACACCACCGGGGCTTTACCTCCATGAACACCAGCTCCTGTGGCATTACAACAAACACCTTCAGTCCCCATAAGAAGGAATAGAAATAAAACAAGACAATGGACCATGAACTCACAGCATCAGAGAAATCACGGCATGTGAAATGCTGGTCAGCGATGATGCGGTCGCTGAGCGCCTTGAGGCTCTTCACTGACAGTGGTCTCATCGCATGGATCTGAACAGACAATAGCATGAAAGGGAAGGTATTGATGGTACCATGACATGCATGCAAAGTTGCACATGGAGTCTGCTCAAATGCTCACACTATCACCTTGCTGGCGATCCACACCGCGACGAGCGCGAAGAGCTGCAGGTTGCTGTCCCTGAGGGCTCTATCAGCCACGACCGGACGGCCCGACCACTTCGCGCGCCGCAGAACCCCATCTTCCTGCCGTGAGCATGTCAAGGAAAGAAAAATGCGGCGCCCCAGCTAAAAACCGAAATTGTGCCTCGGAGATCGACCGCGATCACCTCGGGAGCGCGGGGAGGAAGCGTGCATCGAAGAAATCGAGCGCGGAGTACTTGACGATGGGGCGGAGGTCGAGCCGCTACAAGGAAATCACAGAAAGGCAGCAGGTGAGATTTGGTTCGATTGGGGTCTCGGAACGAAGGAGAAGGTGGTACCTTGGAGGCGTGGAGGAGGAACTGGAGGAGGTGGCTCCGGCGGGAGGAACCAGGCCACGCGCTTGCCGCCGCTGCGGCCGCCACTTCCATCGCGTCCCCCGCATCCACGGTTTCCATGGTGGCGCGCGGCGCAAGCGAAAGGCGAGGCGTTGGGGGCGCCGTTGAGAAGAGAAACACAGCAGGACTCACGATGGCGGCGACCAGGTGGCCTAAAGAAGAAGGTGGGCCATTACTAACTCGGATGAGTGGCCCAACTAGCAGTGACGTTTTGTTTTTTGTGGCGGCTTTCGCGCCGCTTTATAAATAAAGCAACATGCCAAGCAAGTTCAAATGTCGGGGCAGCAGCACAAGTAAGCCCAAGAACAAGCAAAGAGCTAGTAGTGCAGGGGGAAGAGCTAGTAGAACAAAAGCCGAGACCCTCTGACGCTAGCTGCTAGAAGTAGAGGAGAGGCGACGTGCGGCCTCCAAGAGTCTATCAAGCATGACATCTAGCCGCCCCCTGTCTCGCTGCCTAGTAAGCGGATGGCTCTGCTGCAAGAAAGTCAGAAATTTAAACATTGAGTCAGAATCACGCCGAAAAACACCCGCTCAATCACCATCTTATTGTGAATGGTCCAAATAGTCCATACCATTGCGGCGAACACCAACTAGAAGAGGCGTCGCCCTCCCCCAGTACGGTTCGCCTGGCTTCTAGGAACGCTCCGAGGTCTGAGGCCTGCTTGGCCTAAGCGCCTCGTGTACGAAGTTCCATAGAAACCTGGCAGCATGACAGGTGAACAGGATGTGGGTTCCCATCACGGGGATCCCACACATGGGGCATAGGCCATTCCCCGGGCCTGTCGCTTGCGGACCTCCACCCCCGAGGGGAGGCGGTTCCTAAGCAGTTGCCACACGAAGATTTTGATTTTTAGGAGGAGAGGGGCCTTCCATAGGGGAGAGGTCCAAGCTCTAACCGGACCACTAAAGAGACTCCAATAAGCCGACTTTACGGAGAAGGTCCCAGACGGTGTCAAGTGCCATGACACAAGGTCTTGGCCCCCTGGCAACGTCTCCGGGAGCAAACTCCGTAACTCTGTCCAAGCTGCAGACTCGGCCTGTCCAAATGTTCGTCGGAACGAGATGTTCCAATTCCCATTATGAACTGCCGAGGCCGCCAGCTGCAACGGGTCCGAACAGATAGCAAAGAGGGAGGGGAACCTCTGCTGAAAGGGCCTCTCACCAAGCCACAGATCTAGCCAAAAGAGGGTGCCCTCCCCATTACCTATGGAGAAGCGGTTGATACGTCCAAAACGTATCTATAATTTTTGATTGTTTCATGCCATTTTTATGCTTTTAGCACTTGTTTTATATTAAGTTTATTATTTATTTGGACTAACCTACTAATAGTTGCAAAAGTGTACAATGTTCTTGTTTTACTCTTTGATGTGTAGAAATTATCAAGAATACAAGAGGAAACCTTGTTGGAGTCGAATTGAGACTTTCCTGAAATCTGTCAGAGAACTTTTTACGAAGTTTGCCAGTTTGACCCTCGAAGATGACGTAAAATGGAGACCTGGCTGTTACGAAAGTTGTCACAATTTTCCATACGAAGATTTTAAGCCCAAGATCAGCCCAATCGGAGTTTGGACGCGGCCTGGAGGCCCGTTTTGGTGGAACCCTAAAAGGGGGTGACGGAAATCCGAGAAGATATATAAAGGGAGGAAACCTAATTCGTGGAGGACTCCTCCACCCACGAATTTCCAGCCACCAAAGTCACGTTTTTGCCTCCCATGGATCCCATCTCCATGGGGGAGGGCTCCCTTGAAGCCATGAAGGAAGAGGGCTAAGGGGCGGTGCTCCCCCATGGAACCGGCGGCGCAGGAGGAGCCCCCTGCGCCACCGCCGGTGCCGGCGCCGCCCTGCGCCTCTCGCTGCCCTCTCCGCCGTCTTCACCGCCATCTCCATCACCATCTCCTCCTTGTATTCAGTGGTTCATCCTCCCACAAACCTCTGTACCGTCCTATGTAAACATGGTGTTTGATGCTATAATATTTATCTTATGATCTATGACATGTTTATGTAGTATATTTGTCTTTTGATTGCTTTGTTGAATGTCTATGGTTCATTAGAGTTGTATGTTGATATGGTACTGTCCTTTGGTGTCCATTATACTTGTGCGCGCATGGATCAACACCATAGGGTTAGTAGTATGTGCAAAGGAAAGGGGGTAGTCCTGCCGGAGTGACAGAAACCTGAGGGATCAAACCGGTTAGTTGCATGTATGGGAGTAGGAGGACCATAAACTTAAGGCTATGGTTGGGGAAACCTTAATGCATTGTTAGTATTTACGGATGTTTGCTAACAATCCAATCATATAGTACTTGTAAATCCCAAGTAGTGGAGTGCATGTATATTTAGCCTCTCCCACATTGAAAACTGCATCAAAGACAATGAACTAAATGTCTTCACTAATTAATCTTGGACAAAGCCACCACAATTACCACCACTTTTCCACACTCATGGTACTATTAGTATATGGTTACTTAGTGTACTTAATTGCTGCAGCACTAACATTTACTTTCATGTATTTATTATCTTGCAAAGCTATCTCTCATACCCGTATTGCTACCGTAGTTTTATTTCCTAGATAATGCAAACGTTTAGTGCGCGTAGAGTTGTATCAGTGGTTGATAGAACTTGAGAGAATAATTATCCTACCTTTAGCTCCTCGTTGGGTTCGACACTCTTACTTATCGAAAAGGCTACACACGATCCCCTATACTTGTGGGACATCAGCGGTCACCCTTTCTAATTTCATGCTTGAGGGATTGGATGGATCGCCAAAACTGGGATCCATCCCGGCGGTCAAGCGAGGAGGGGGCGGCCCTGCATGTATTTCGCTTTGATTAGCTGCAGCCACAGCCCCCCTCCTCTCTAAGTATCCGCCAAACCCAACGAAGCAT
Organism: Poa pratensis; assembly: GCA_947311845.1. NCBI lineage: Eukaryota > Viridiplantae > Streptophyta > Magnoliopsida > Poales > Poaceae > Poa > Poa pratensis. The sequence continues at coordinate 22,638,003 of CAMZMU010000117.1, forward strand.
GAGTGCGATATTCATCTTCCGCGAAGATAAAATGTCTATGTCCCCATATCCTTGGGGGCGCACACATCCGCCCATTTGACCATGTGGTACTTCTGTTGCCCGTTGGTCGCCTGCCAGAAGAAGCGCGAGAGCTCCTTGTCGAACGCGCCATGCATGCCTTCCGGGAGTTCGTAAACTCCCATCATGTACATCGGTACGCTAGACAGGCAGGAGTCAATAAGGACAGATTTGCTCCCCTTGGGTTCAGAAAAAACTGTAGTTGTATATAATTTGAGATTGACTAAATTGCACTAATTTTGAAGTATTATAAAAAAGAGGTCTGAACCTCTTTTTCAAAACCAAAGGCATGTAAATACTGCAGTTTTCAAATACTTTTGGTTTACAAATAATAAAACAGAACTTTACACACAGAAATATTGTTGGAGGACTAATTGAACCACACGAAACCCCTATCTGCGTGCCCTGTGTCTCTCGGGATATCAACATGCCCATTCAGCGTGGTGGGAGTTAATTGCAAAACACCACCACATTTCGGGCTAGGGTTTCAAAAAACCACCACTTATCAATTTTTTCACAAAAAACCACCAATTCACTCTCTAACTCTCGCAAAAAGCACTGATCGACCACTTAAGTCGTTTGACGCTGTTTCTGACATGATGGGCCCACTGTCAGGATGACGTGGCACTGAATTTTTACACCGTTTGACCGAGCCGTGAACTTACTTGTGGAGCCCACCTGTCATCACCTTGCCCAGACTTTTGCTCATGGACATTGTGTCGAACACCATGTGTGCGCTGGTTGCGGTGAAGCACACCTCCTACCATGGACGGGGGTGTGCGTTGCTGGCAAGATCCCGAGCTCCCAGAGCTGCATCCCAACTCCTCAACCGACTGGACCTTCCGAAACCTCGCGGCCGTCCCCAAAACTCCTCGGCCGCCGGTGAGCGCATGCGCGTGGGTGGTGCCGGCTGTCGAGCGCGACGACGAGCAGGTCAGCCGCCTGGTGGAGGCACGCAACTCTCCAGACGCTGGAACGAGGTACGCACGCACATGGGCCACGAGCACGATCTCGACGGCGGCGCGCCGAATACCGAGCGGAGGAACACAACCACGGCGACGGCGGCAGAAAGTCTCCGGCGCCGATTCATTCAACTTGAAGGACCTATGGTTCAAGGCGGAGCTAAATGACACGGTATGTTTTCTGGGAGAGGTCTACGACAACGGACGGAGCATGATGCCGAAGGCGCGGCGCTCCGAATGCCGTTCGCGTTCTGGGCATAGAGCAGGACGCGCCGGCGTGTGCTAGCGGCGGGGCGCGCTCCGAATTGCGACGGGACGAAGGTTGGTCTCCGCCGCGACGACCAGAGCAGGAAGAAGCCGGCGTGTGCTAGCGCCGGGCGCGCGCATGCTCCAGAGCGGGAGCTCGCTGGCGTGCGATGGCGCACGGCGGGCGTGGGCGCGAGCACGGGAGCTCACCGGCGTGGCGGGCGCGAGTTCCACCTCTCCCTCCAGGCCTAGCTCGGCTTTCCAGCGGCGGCGGTGGCTCCTTGCCACGGGAGGAATGTTTGGCCAGATTGGTCAACGGGACGAGGGAAACAGCATTGTCAGAAATGTAGCTACCATGCCACGTCAGCCTGACAGTGGACCCACATTGTCAGAAACAGCATCAAAGGACTTTAAGTGATCGAAAAGTGTTTTTTGCGAGAATCAGAGAGTGAACTGGTGGTTTTTTGTGAAAATATTGAAAGTGGGGTATTTTGAAACCCTAACTCAAAATGTGGTGGTTTTTTGCAATTAACTCGCGTGGTGGACTCTTCCTACCCTTTCATGGTCTGCTGATATTTGCATCTCTTTTTTTATTCCGCTTCTCCTTTGTCATAATAGACGATAGAAAACATCATCGAAGGAACATATCGAGCCAAATATGAGATATGAAAGCAAGGCACGAAGGCGGTGAAGACGAGATCTCTTGGTACATTGAAAAATGACCGACCTCTCCTGGGGTTGTGCTTAATGTTTAGGTTGAACTTGGCCAAATTGCCGAGGTGGGCAGCTTCACCCATCCATGAGGAGTGTGATATTATACCATGACTAGTGGGTATTTCTATTCTCACTCAATCGTAGGAACCAAAAGCTCTGGCCCGGTTGTACTCAAGTATGAAGGAAACTACAAAAAAAAACCTTACCACCGGGGAATGATCCCTCATTTGGCTTTACGTTGTTAGGTAGATGAGACCTCCAGTTTAATTTGAGTATGCCTCAGCTGCGACTCGAATTTCTGCAAATATACGTCAGCTGAGACTCGAGCCCAGGTGGGTTAGGCGCGCGTGCACTCGCTGCCATTGCCACTGGGCTAGCACTCAGTTCTCTAGAAGGGAACAGTTCTCTAGAAGGGAACTAATGGCTCTGAGTATTTATCTCGAACCATCGCTCTCGTAATGGCATTGAAGAAAAGACCATCTTACATAAAAATTATCATTTTTTTCCTTCTCAAGGCAAATGATGTTGAAATCACCCCAAAAAAGCATGGGGAGCATTCCTTAACTACAAACCCGGACAGGCTCGGACAAGAAATCTGATTTGACATCGTTGAGTGTCATTGAACTTCTTAACGTAACTGGAAAATTATACTATAACTTTGGTCAATTAATCGTCGACTGCTGGTAGGAAAGATCGCTCGAACTCAGCATCCATGAGGACCCCCGCCATGACATGGACCACGGTCTCGTCCCTGACGACATCGACGCACTCCGACCGCACGCCGTTAACAACGAGAGCCCCGTCCGCGTCCCTCCAGGCATACACCTTCATCCCAGACACGGAGTCCAGGAGCCGCACCCGCTCGCGCAGCGGCACGTCCGCGGAGCGCAGTTGCCGAGGCACCGCGGAGAAGCCGAGCACGCGAGAGACGACGGCGTAGGTGTCGTCGCTGGCCTTGCCATCGGCGGTGCTGTTGTTGGGCTGCAGCTTGAGGACGCGCTGGAACGATTCCGGCGAGGGCACGAAGGCGGTGAAGGGAAGGTCTCTGGGGAGCATGGACAGCATCATGTCGCCGAACTCCCCGAGGTTCGTGCTCATGGCCGCGCAGTGAGCAGGGGGTTACGCGAGGAGGAGGAGGATGTTGCGTGGATGTCGTGGCGGGATGGTGGCGAGGAGGAAGGTAGGGAGAGGAGCAGGAGGAGGATGAAGAGTAGGGTGACGGTGAAGGCGACGGCAAGGCCGGCGAGGAGGCTCCGTTCTTGCGAGAGCAGCTGTGGCCTGAGCGGGAAGAGCATCTTCGTCTTGTCGCCATCACAACTCACTTGAGATTGTGATGACTGAAGGGTAGCGGAACTGGGTTCGGCTTCGGCAACTTAGCTGCAGAAATCAGCCGCTGGTGCAAGGGGTGATCGAAGGCAGACGGGCTTCGAGATGCCGGCGCGAACGGACACGACGGATCTGGCTGGCTGCCGTACTCCGAACCTTTCGATGCATTGTTTTTGGACCCCGACGCTAGACCTGAAGTAAAGTAAACGTCAGTGTACTATGAACGTTTCACGAGGAGAAAAAATCACGCCATACGCATACGCCGCTAGCGGCTAGCTGCGTCCCATGCGGTTTAACTTTTTGACAGGGTTAGGGCACATCGAAGCTATCGGAAGTCGAGTCGACGGTCCTAAGAGTTCAACAAAAGTGAGGGTGCTTGACCTTGTGTGTGTGGGTGACGAGGTTGATTTCGGTGTCGATCGTAGGCGAGCTGGTATAACATTTGGGGCATGGTCTCATGGAAGGCAGGGATCATCTTCACCCATGCGGGAGAACCTGTTCTACACCTCACATAGCAGTTGTAGCTTTATCTCACCGACGGTGGTGGGAGCCTAATAGTGTGGCAGAGTGGGTCACGGGCTCACGGCTGATTTGTGTTTGTGTGGCTCCGCGTGCCGTTGCCGGGTGTGGGCGTGGCCTTGCTGTTGGTTTCGATCGTTTCCTGGCCGCTAATAAATTGGGCACATTCTTCTTGTTTAATGGAAAAGATATTTTTACTACTTGGTTGAAAAAAACAATGTCAAAATTCTACCCTAGTATGCATGCTCATAGGAGGAACTACCGCGTTCAGATTTTTTTTTTCGTTGCTCAATAGTTTTCTTCTGAGGTATCTCTACTATATAATATTGCTTAAGGAGGTGTTGGTGCGTTTTTCACTTTTCCGGTTTTAACCCTTGCAACCTTAGGGTAAGTCAGAAAATATTACACCATATGCCACCGCCAAATCATAATGATCGGTTCGGTATTCTGTCCACGTGAGGGCGTGAGGCCGTGACTCGAGTCCGCCGGGACGGTCCTCCCCTGCCAATCTTCTTCCTTGCCAGAGAAACTAGATCGGATGGTGACTGGTGAGGAAGAGTGCCGCTGCCATGGAGGTGCCGGGGGAGGTTGCTGTGCGGCCGTGCGTGAGCCTTCCGCCGCTGCCGCCGCCTCGCGACTCCGGCCGCCGCTCCCTGCTACCCCACGCCCCGGACGCCTCCCCAGGAGACGCCTCCCCAGGAGCTCTTGAATCCCCGGGTGATTGGCTTCTCGGAGTTCTTCCCCGCGAGCTCGTCGGCCCGAATCGAGCGGACCTCGATTGCCTCCATCAACTTTACCACTCCACCGGTGCCCTGAAGTTTGCCCCGGCCTGATGCGGATAGAGGAAGTGGAGATCTCCGGCAGCTTCGCCTTCTTTGGCGTGTCGGCGAACCTGATCACCTACCTGACGGGCCCGCTGGGCCACTCCAACGCGGCCGTGGCGGCCGCCGTGAACGCGTGGTCGGGCACGGCCGCCCTGATGCCGCTGCTGGGCGCCTTCGTAGCCGAGTCCTGGCTCGGCCCCTACCGCTCCATCATCCTCGCCTGCACGCTCTACGTCCTGGTAACTTACTCGATCCTCTCGGCTCGTTTTTTCTTTACCTTGATGATTTCACTATGCTCCGGCGTCAACGCGGTAGGTGCAGTGCGTTGGCACGCCGAACACGAGGTAGGCTAGCTTGAGGATGATGCGTGTGCGATCAGCATAATTAGTACAGAGGTCGATCTCAGGCAGAGGATAGTCAACGATGACCCGGTCGTCGACTGAACAGTGTACTAGACTAGCTCGAGTTTTTATTTGATCCTACCACTCTACCAGGTAAATGTTCTTGTTAATTTTTTTGAGAGGTTGTAGTTGAATTTCGGACAGTTTTGGGAAACACTGTAAGAATATCTCAGCGATCTCAGTTTCGGACAGTTTCAAGCCGCCCCTTCTCATTTATGACGTACACATCTCAGCTCTTCCACCTTGATATGCGTAACATACGTTCGCTATTATATATTTTGTTCTTTCATATCCAGGAATAGCTTTGTTTGCTTGTCTTAGAGCATTGTCTGTTTATTGTACTTTATTTATTCATCAATGCAAATAGGAATTACCATCTAATGTGATGCTCACAAGCCATGACATGGCCTAACAGATCAAGACTTTTTCACAGATGGTTGTCATGGAGGCAAAGAACATGGCATGTTTCAAGGTTCACTAATTGATAATCAAAATTGTTTCCACAAAAAGCTGCACTTCAGGTTTGATCTTCTATTATTGTTCATATTTCACCAATGTGCTATACATTTGCTTGCAATAAGTTGCTAAACAAATAATTTTATATGCTGAACGAAGCCAATTGGACTCCCATCCTCCCAGATATTCTTGGTTAAAGGCATCAAGTTTCCATTACTTATTTTTAACTGTAGGCTAAATGTTTGAGATGGGCATTACCCACTGCTGTATCAAACTTATCAGTAAGAAGAAATAGATTAGTGAGAGAGATGAGACGGAAAGATTGGTGCGGCTCAATGTGCTTTGCGGTTGCGAGTGGTGTGTGTGATTGCACAACATGAGCTAAGCAGTAATTATCTGCTGCTATTGAGTCTGCTGTTGTTTGTTCTGAGAGAATTAACTGCTGCTTGTCGCTGAGAATTTTGTTTGTTCTGCTTGTCCCTAATTATCTGCTCCTCGCTATATGGTGACAGTGATTGGAGTTCTTTATCGTTGTCATCGCCGCCGGCACGAAAAAACATCCATGCAGGGGAGAAGAGCAAGGAGAGCATCACCAGGTGAGCACCAGAACAAGACATGGCTGGTTGGTACGTGGAATGGGAAGTGTTGGTTGCAAGATGGAGGAGAGAATGCAGTGTATTTGTAGCTCATAGGAAGGACATTGAGTTGATTCAAAGCAAAATTAATAAACACAATATTAATTTTATTTTACGCCCGTTGCAACGCACGGGCATTTTGCTAGTCGTTCATAGTACCAACAGCAGCCATGGTTCCTATCATCTATTTTCCAAGATACAATTGTTTAGTTTGATCACATGTTTTTTCCAGGCATGTGTAGTTAATACTTATCATGCCTCGCATTGTAGTATTTATTTGGACAAACCGAGTCCTTTTGTTTTTCTGGCAGAAAATGTATATTTTGTTCCATTACCGACAGAGCGTAGGTTTAGCTATGGCTAGGAAATGAAGATTGATTCACATTAGAATGAGATATTAAGAGCTTCTGACAAATACGTAAGCAATGCAGATATACGCAGTGTGCTGATGCATTCCGAATCTGATCGAACATGAGAGCCAAGAAATAAGTGTCCCAAGTTTATATTATCTCTCACGTGTAAATTCTATGTCTGTGCTTTTCCAGCGTCATCTCTATAGATTTCACTAATTTGCATTTGTACTATTTGTTTGTCTAAGACATGAAACAATGTTTTGCACAAGTAGTATCTTTCTATCTCCACAATGTAAGCGCTTAGATATAAATCTTCACTAATAAACAAGGCTATTATTTTCAGTATTGAGAATCGTGAGAACCGTAGCAACGCACGGGCATTCAGCTAAATACCCGTGCGTTGCTACGGACCAACGGAAATTAATTTAATACTGAAGTAGTAGACCCTCGTCTTATGTTTAATTAATCCTGAACCCATAGTTTCAGTCAAGGTGTTTTACTCTGTCCTGTAATTTGACTAATGAAACAAAAAAAGAGCTGCACTACGTATCTTTTTGTGAGTTGGGTTGAACAACGATTGCAACTCATTTTCCACTTCTATTTGTTGAATGTTCAGTATAGGATATTCATATCTTTTTAAAATTTCATCATGAACCGAATAGTTGTATTGTTCAAATATAGGGCTGTTAGTTGTAATTATGCTACAACAGGAGCCAAAGAATGATTAAAAAGCAAGTAAAATACAGCGTCGAAATAAGAGAATCCGAAATACATACTACTATTCTAAATTACTTAAAAATTGATAAAGCCCGTAGCAACGCACGGGCACGTTTGCTAGTATTTCTATAATAAATTGGATTGAGAGACATATGTAACAAGTATAAGTTACAATGACACATGTAACTTTCTGCAAAGTATTATTTGTCGAGGCCCCGCCTTATCTATCTACTCTACTCCCTACCAGAATGTGCACACTTTACGTGGAAGCAAAATGCCGTAAAGGATCAAGAAGCTTTGCATGGATTTGAGGCCAATGTGACGCACACAGTGCATTATTGACGATATATAGGAGTAGGACCATGCCGATCGTTGAGAATGACGAATGAAGTCGAGGCTGCCACTGCCCAAAACAACGGCCTAGCCAGGAATGGCTGACGCCCCGGGCCAAAACTTAAGGGAAAAAATCATCAACAAAATGACCCCATTTTCAATACATACGTGAAGGCAAACAGAGTTGGATAGCTAATATGAGTTGCAACATGATATTCAATTCGATAAAAAAACAATATATAGCAAAAATAATACAACAAATGGTACCAAATCAAGGATTTGGTTGCTCTGAGCCTCTCATGACTACATCTTCAATAGTTAAACCTTCAAGTACAAAATTGAAATTCTAATCAGTGCAAAAACAACAAGTAAAATAAGTATACTCGATGCATAATAAGAAAACTTACTTCTACGACGAGGTAAAACGCCTTTGCGCGAGCGATAACCTTGAAATCGCTCTATGATCTTTGACTCTTCAATAGTAACAAATATGTCTCGCTCAATGTAACATACCATTCTATGATTCATCCAATCATCACCCATCTTGTTTCTCGACGCAGTCTTGATAATGCTCATTGCTGAAAAGGCCCGTTCTGCGGTTGCGGTAGCAACTGGCAAAATCAATGCTAACTCAACAAGGCGGTAAACCAAGGGGAAAGTTGTGTGCATATCAGCCAAAACCATCTTTATGGCAAGATGACCAAGGTCATTACAGTTCATCAAATGTGGATCAGCTCTTGCTTCTCTAATGAATGAGTCCAATTGGTTCCTAAGAACAAAATTAACTTCATACGTGGAGAAGTCAGCAGCATACATATTAGCAAGATCAACTAGCTTGTCTTCATCATAATTGGCAAATGAATTCCTGGGATCAAGACAAGCAATGGATCTCAACAATTGAGTAGATCTTTCAGCAAAGCGGTTGTTTAACTCAACAATAATTTGATCATGCACCACATTGAATATTTCAATTCTAAAATAGTGATAGTAAGTCACCAATTCCCCAC